>CM052450.1:20411664-20445865 GCA_028533085.1 Varecia variegata | reverse complement strand
CTTGGGAGGTCAGAGCGTTATAGAGGACTTTCTCTCCTGCCACTCCCCCACCCCACCTTTTCTCTCCAGAAAATTCCACAGACCCAGTGGGTTATGAGTAGCTCCTCCCTGGCCCTGTGCTGGTGCACCTGTGTCTCTGCTTGGGGCCACTCCGTATTTTCCTTCTCTCCCTGTGAGCAGTGGGCATGGGCTGTGGGCGGGGGGATGTTGTGCAGTTTGTGTGTCCCATTCTGAGGGGACAGCTCACCGGACCCTCGGGGGCAGGGAAATTCAAGGCGTTCCTCACGGTTGGGTTATGGTGTTGATCAGAGGATGGACGCCAAGAGAGCGTGGGTGGCAGTGTGGAGCGGGGGTGCGGCCTCGCCTCTGGCTCTGCTTTTGTCTTGCTGTTCACCCCTGTATGGGAAACAAAGATAAGCTCCCCATTTCCCAGATGGACACACTGAGACTCAGAGGGGCCCAGTGGGGGAAGCCTGGAGAACTCATCCTCTTCCTCCCATCCATTTTCTGTCCAGAAACCAACACTATCTCTTAGCAGTGGGTCAGGAACTCAATGCGTTGGATGCAATCTTCTTTGTAATTACTTTCTGGCAAATTTTGTTAAAGTAATACATAAAGTATACCAAGTCATGCTTTTTATTTTTAAAATGTTATTTTTCTGGTTATAAAGGCACAAGTCATAAATTTGAAAAGAAACAAACCAAAAAAAAAAAAAACCCAATCACTTGGAAATAACAACCATTAATATTTGATGTGTACTTTCTCAGTCGGTCTTATTCTAATTTGACAGTTCTTGCTAGAATCTGGCTGTTGGGGACAGAGAGGGTAAGGACTGGGGTCACAGAGGGCCTGTTGCCCCTTCTTGGGATGTTTCCCAGCTACAGCCTTCTGATCTTGCCCTGCAACTTAGAAGCAAAGTGTTCATTATCACTCCTGCTCCAACTGTTAATAAGTTGACTAATAGCTATAATACCATGCAGGCCATTATTTGTCAAGCAGCTTACCTTGTTCAAAATGCAAGAGTCAAGTTTGACATGTTGGGATGAGAGTCTGGGGGTTTGAGGAGCAGGTGCAGTGGGGAGACCAGTTGGCCTGGGCAAGTGCCTTGTGCACACACAAATTTGGATGGGCATCTGCCTCTAGCCTGCCATCGTAGCCTCCCTCTGGGTTATGATCAAAGCTTGGAGGCAGGTGACCTGAGTGGGAAGATGTGGCCCCATTCTTGGACTTGTCAGCGTCAACTGTTCGTGTCTGAGCCTCCCTACCAAAATTGGCTCCCACTGGGGCGTTGAGTTATTTTATGTGAAGTTCTCGGAAGAGTGCTTGGCACATTGCGAGAGCTCTGTGTTAGCTAACACCATCATCATCAACATCATCGTCTTATGCAGGCTGGGATAGAAACTGTTGTAACTGCAAGGGACCTTAGAAACAGGCCAGCCTGTGGTTCTCATGCCTTACCTGCGTCTGAGTCACCTGAAGGGCTTGTTAGAACACAGATGGCCGGCCCAACCCCACAGTCTCTGAGGCAGTAGGTCTGGGGTGGGGCCCAAGAATGTGCATTTCTGACGAGTTCCCAGGTTCTGCTGCTGCTGCTGGTCCAGGGACCACCCTTGGAGAGCCACTAATCCAACTCTTTCATTTTGCAAGTAGGGGCCTGAGGGACAACAACTTAGTCATAGTCATAATACTATTTGGTTTCAGACCAGGATCAAACCCAGATGTCCTCATTCCCAGCCCAGTGCTCTAACCACGTGATGTTCTGGTCACCTGTCCTCCAGGAAGTGCCAGCAGCTGGGTGGTGAGGGTCTGCCTCCCTGAGACTGTAACTGTCCCAGCTCTGGAAAGGGGGCGAGAGTAGGCACAGTACAGCGTGCCTCTGGGGGCAGGCGTCCCAATCTTGACCTTGCAGCAATTTCTCTTATGATGCCTGGCCGTTCATCCTTTTACTTATCCAACAGTCATTTACCGACTAAGTGCCTTGGAAACGAGCTGTGTCTGGTGCTCTGAGAGGCACCTAGGCAAACAGGACTCAGTCTGAGTTCTGTGACCACTCTTTCCCATCTCTGCCTTTCTGATCCCTTGCCGCTGCCTTCAGAGCCATCCTGTCCCCAAGGGGCACCCAGTGAGAGGACTCAGAGTCAGGAGTCTAGTCCTTGCTCTGCTCTGACTTGCCAGGTGACCTCAGGCAAGTCTTTCTCCTCTCTGGGCCTCAGTTTCTTCATTAGAAGATTCAGTGAGGTGATGAGTGAAGCAGTGGCAAACAAGATTGTGATTCTACAACTTTGGGGGTTCTCAAATGGCTTATAATGGCATCTTTCTTCATTTCTGTTGTTCATCAGTTACTTAATACCTTTTCCATGTTTTCCTCCTTCGTATGAAACAGACTGGGCTCTCCTAGTGTGCAGGGTGTGAGGATTTGAGGAGATGAGATGTGTCTCATGCTTGCATCTCTTGGGTGGCATATTATCTGCTGAACGCTGCCAACTGCAGTGGTGGCTTTGCCCTCAGAACTTTCATTTGCTTTTCTTCTTAGTCTATTGTTTATTTTATCCGTAATGAACTATTAGTGGAGACAGGAAACATATGGAACTTCATAGAGTTAATGAGGAGCACAATAATAATTCTACAAATTTCCCGGAAGATGATGGCTACCAGATTGGATCCATTTGACCAGAATTTTTATATGACACATCAAGATGTTCCTAGTACTAAAAAAAAATGGTAATTATATCTAAAGTGGATTTTCACTTACTGGGAGTGAACACTATCCACATCTATAACAGAGAAGTGCATGTAAATCAGTCTTAAAGCTTCTTTTAGAAACCAAATTTAAAACTTAAAAAGCGCCAAGTATGTGAATTTCCAATTTCAGGATGTGAGAGCAGCTTTTGACTATTTTTATACCTTCACATTTGATGAAATTATTATAATGTAATTTGATCCCGGAGCCTGACGTGATATGACATTTTAAAATGTGTTATCAAATCATGCTTTCTCTTATCTAGTTAATCTGAAATAAATTGAATAGTAGGTGCCATTGCTAAATGGGAAAAAAAGTTGAAACTTGCCTTTATGCGTGTAATAGTCATTACTAAATACTGTGCTAAAGCTACACTCTATAAAAAATTTTAATAAGCTCATCTAAAATAACATATTTTAAGACTTGAAAATAACCAACATTAATTAACCAAATGTTTTAATATTTCCTTGGAGTGATCACAAGATAAAAAGATGGGAAGCATTAGAGAGAACAAAATCCAGGATTCCTCTGGCTCTGATGCTCTGGGAGTCTAAGATGGTGCAGGTCCAAAAGCTATGAAGAACAGGAGAGGACGGCAGGTTGGCTGGGCGTGGGGAATGCAACGTGTTCCCCTTCCCACTGGATTGTTGTTGGAGATGGCATTAGACATGTTCTTTGAGAGTCCAGATGTCAGAATTCAAATCAGAGAGCAGCTTTCTGTCTAGTTTACCCAAGAACTTTCTACCTGTTAGAATCACTGGATCACAGAATTAGAAGGGACATTAGAGATCATCTGATCCTATTAGGGCTGCCCCCAAATAGAAAGTGGAGGGACAAGCCTTGTGAGGAGTAAGTGCTGCATCCCAGGGGGAGTTTAAGCAGAGGCCTGTTGACCCCATGCCTGGGACAGTGGCCTGATGTCTTGGGCTCCATGGCTGGAGCCTGCGAGTGGGGCTCAGAACTGTGTGAGCCAAATGGACAATACTCTCTCCCCTCCTCTCCCACCAGCTAAAAGTCGTCTTTGGCAAAGGTCAGTCCATGGATGGATGAGCTCAGGACCCGGTCCTGGGACTCCTGGCAGTACCGCTGTGGCTCCACGGGGCATTTCCAGCCCCTGGGCATGCCTCGCCCGGGGGAGTGGGCTGGTGCATCTTCGTTGGCATCGGCATTTTAGGTACGAGTTTTGGGGGAAGGGGCTGATGGCTTGGTCTGGAGGCCACGACATATCTGGGGCCTTACCTAGCCCATAGCTTCTGCTGGCCTGTCAGTAGACGCTGTGTCTCCATGCCCCCTCCTCCCAGCCTGATACTTTCACGACCACACTGACAGATGGGAAGCAATGCCACAGAAAGCCCAAACCCCAGATAATCTACGACCCACATTTGGTTTAGGAATGATCTACTGGCTGTCTTTTTTTTTTTTTTTTTTTTTAACATAGATTATCCTTCCTAATTTTTCTTTACTTGAGGCTGAAAAAATGCTTTAATGTACTCGGAGTCCATATTACTGTAGAAGTGGCTAGCCTAGAATGTGTTCAGGCTCAGAAATAAGCTGTCCCAGGCCTGAACATTTGCTGCAGATAATTGAGGATTGCTTTTAGTTCTCCATAATCACATTAGCTTGTATTTTTACATGTTAATCCCCTTCAACTTTGGTTATTTCCTCTGTGTGTGTATCTCCCATATCCCCCACCTACACGTGACTGGCCTCCCAGAGCCCCAGACTGGAGCTTGCTTTCTGCATCTCTTTATACCTGGGGCTCGGTAACAGGCTCCCACAGTATTGTGTGATATGGTTAAGATGAAGCCAACTGAAGCACAGGTGTATAACTTTAAGCCACTCCTTTGCGTTCTGTTCTTATCTGGGGGGAGATCTTTGCTGTGTGTATGTGTGTGTGTCCTAAACACAGCTGTTCACACAGCTGATATCTCTTGGTATCGTGCCAAACTCATGTCAGCCCCCCTGCCAGCCCCCTTCTATCTCCCTGACTAGTTGAGAGAAGGCTCTGATGCTCCTAGCTTGTCCCACTCAGAGAGTGAGAAGGGAGTCCCCATGGTGACAATGCGAATGGGGTTCTCAGCTGGGCTTCTCGGAATACCCCGTTTCTGCCTGCTCCTCCGCCTGGCAGGGCCAGCTGGGCTCACTCCTGGATCCTCTCCTGACGAGGAGGAGCCCACCACAGGGTGGGAGAGGGGCGGGAGAGGGGTGGGCCACAGGAGAACTGATTGTGGGGGCTTCTGTTCTGTTCTTCCGTCTGAGGGGCTCCGAGCAAGCCTCCTGCCTGTTTCACAAACCTGACATGACCATCAGCACCATCTCGCAGCTGGACTCTCCACTGCCTGCACTAGGCTGCCCCTCCCCACTTCGTCTGACCTCTTCATAGACCCTCAGCAAGAGCTGACGTCCTTGGCCAGTTAGCGCTGTCTCTCGTCTGCTCTGTTCCTTGGGCAGAGGGCTCGTCGAGGGCGCGCGTGAGTGGGGAGCTGCATGGAGGTAGCCTCACCTACTTCCATCTTCGCCACACCAGGCCCCTTCGTTTTTGGCTGACACTTAACCCAGCAGGTGAGTGCCTGTCTTGCAGGGAAGGGAGCTGGCACCTGGGAGCTTGGCCTGAGACAGTACAGCCCGGTTGGGTTGCCTCTCCCGCCCTCCTGACCTGGGAAATCCGCTAAGCCGACCTAATTACCTGCAGCAGGGAAGGCATATTGATTCCCAGCAGATGCTGCAGTTTGAGGAGGGAGGGGACACTTGGACAGGTGGGGGGGAGGGTGTGACTCTGGGATTAACCCTTTGGCTGCTGCCCCCTCAGGACAGCATCTCCTTTCACTTTGCTTTCCTGGTGGGAGTGAACCGCTCTGGAGTCCTTCCACGCTGCTTGACCCTCCCTGGGCATTCCTCTCTGGGATGCCAGCCATCACAGTGCCAGCTCAGCACGGATCTGCACGGCCGGGGGGGCCTTTCTGCTCTTCCCTCTCGGCGCTGATCATCAGGAGCTGGGTCTGTTTAGCCAGAAGCCCTGGTCTTTGCTCTTCAGGGTCCCCTCCCTCCCCTGTCCAGGCAGGAGCTGTTCAGTCCCCGGGGGAATCCTTGAGAAGTGGTTTTCTCCTAGATCCTCTCCAGGCCTCACTCAGAGCTGACAGCTGCTTCTCCAGACCCACCACCTTCAGAGACGCTGAGATGCTTGGGGGTGGTGTGCATGGCACGTCCACCGGCTCATCAGGCCATTACTGAGCATGTGCTTCACTGATGGTCTTACGGTGTCTCCTGCTGTATAAGGGACAGTGTTCTTTTACCTGCGTTGGAGAGCCTCATTTGAGCTGCTGGCAGCCCTGTGGGGTCCTCTGACCAGCCCCCCAGCTTGGGCCAGGACCTTGGCTGTTTCCTGATCCTGTTTCTCACACTTGCTCTGCCACATGGCAGCCTTGTATTCCCCTAGGTTAGGGGACTGAGCCCCGAGAAGCTGGGTGACTCTGCAGTGATGGCCTTCTGGAGCAGAGAAGCCCAAAACAGACGCACTCACTGCCCACCCTGCCTGCCTAGCCCCAGGCTGCTGGCTGGTTTCTGGGCTGGGCTGGGCTGCCGCTCGAGTGCCCCTGTCTCCCCAGCCCCCGCCCCCAGAGTCTTCTGCCCCTGCTGCTGAGATGATGTTTTCTATCCTGCTTTGGGCACCCCAGAATGACAGCTGGCTTTAAGGGGTCCTGCTTGGGTGGTGTATTGGTTTGCTAGGGCTGCCAAAACAAAGAGCCACAAACCTGGTGGCTTAAAAACAGGAATTTATTTCCTCACAGTTGTGGAAGCTGGAAGGCTGAGATCAAGGTGTTGGCAGGGGTGGTTTCTTCTTTGGCTGTCGAGTGGCCGCCTTCTCCTCCCTGTGTCTTCACTTGGTCTCCCCTCTGTGTGTGTCTGTGTCCTAATCTCCCCTCCTGAGGACACCAGTCTATTGGATTAGGGCCCCTCACACGAGCTCCTCTTACCTTAATTACCTGTTTACAGGTGCTATCTCCACACACTCCGTCATCACATTCAGAGGTAGCAAGGGTGAGGACTTCAGCATATGAGTTTGGGGAGACATAATTCAGCCCCTAGCAGGTGGATGGAGCAGCAAAGGTGCTCTAATGATGAGGGGGGCACAGGGGATTTCGGGGGAGGACTTGGGGTTCTTCTGAGCTCTGGTCTGGTCTGAGTGGCTCTTTCAGACATAGGTAGGATGGGTAGAGGGGGAAGAGAGAAATGATGGCAGTGAAGTGGGCACTGGGGGCTTTGGGGAGGCGGGAGAAGCAGTGTCCATGATCAATAATTCATTCCTGGGTACCAGGCGGAGGGCGTTGTCATGGCAACAGGCAGCTCCGGGTGGTCGGCTGGCAGTTGCCTCTGCTCTCCCTCTCTCCCCTCTCTGCTTTCTCTTGCCACCTCCCTGCCCCCTCATTTTTCTTGTGTGTCTCCGGAGCCTTTTCGTGGAGTGAAGCCTGCGCCTGCTTGGTGTAGGGACCCTTCCCCACCAGGGCCGTATCCCTGACTCCTCTTCTTGGAAAGACCCCAGCGAGGGGCCATCTCACTGGCGTTCCCACCATCCGCCAGTCCTCTTGCTTTAGCAGAATTACACGGGGCACTTCTTTGCACACAGCCGGTTTTACAACCTGTCTCTCCACCTTGCCCAACGAGTTGGATGTATTGGCTTCTAACCATGCTCTGCTCACTGTGCCGGATGCCTCTGTCCCCAGAGAGATCCCCTAGCCAGGCAGCTCCTTGGGACTGCCCATTGTTGGCTATAGCCCTTCATTCCTTTCTCCTGGCCTCAGTGGATGGGAGGGCGCCTGGGGCACACAGCTAACCAGAAAGTCCATACTCCTCCACCCCACCATGCCGTAAGCTCCACGGCAGGGATTCTATCCTTAGTGCCACATAGTGGGTGCCCAGTAAATATTTGTGCTATGTTGTGGAAAAAATGAGAGAAGTCTGAATTAACTCTCAGACAGCCACTGAGTCGGAGCAGGCTAGGCTCCACCCTCTTGGGTCTCTAACCCAGTATTTGCCAGAGGCTGGGTCTTGGGTCCAACAGCTGCCCTGATCGAGACCATTGAATTTTTTTTTTTTTAAGACGATTGAATTTTTAAAGTTATTTTTCATGCACATTAAAATTCACTGCTCCCCTGATTCACTGGCTGTCACAACTCATAAGTGATCTGGGCCATAATAACCATTTAAGACTTAATGTTATTAGTCTTGTAATTGCTGCTAAGGGTCTTTTCTCTTCTCTGAGTTTGTAAATCCTCAAGCACAAAGATTAGGAAATCATACCCCTAAGCTGGGGCTGCCAAGGGGGCTGGGTGGCTGGAGACCAGCTCAGTGGCCTGCCTGGTGTGTTGGTTTCCTGATAAAGCCTCGAACTGGGGATGCAGATGTGGCTGGGAGCATCTGGGAGCATCCTTGGGGATTTGGGGAAGGGAGGGAGGGGCGCCTGGCAGGGGAGTGTGGCCTGGGCTGCCCTCATGACAAGCAGCTGCTGGTGGAGAGAAAAGCCTCATCTCCAGGGAAAGGACAGCTCTTCCCTGCCCCTCCCCAGCCCACAGGCTCACACCCCGGTGGCCCAGAAGAGATACCAGTGAGGTTGGAATCAGATGGCCGTGATGCTGCAGGCGGGGATTAGGGTTGACAAGGGTTGTATTGGAGATGTCTTCCTTGGCTTATCACAGGAACTGCCCCTGCTTCTCCCCACAGGGGCTCATTGCCCACACATGGCTCTCTCTAGTCCTCATCAGAAAGCATTTATAATGGGCTTGATGAGCTTTGTTGTGGCAAACGGCCAGGGCACGTGGGCTGATTGTCACCGGACTGTGGGCCAGTGTCTCCTGTGCCACCCTCTCTTCTCTGCTACTTGCGAGGGTCTCAGCACTGCTGCCTGCAAGAGCTGCCAGCCTGGGCCATCCCATAGCATCCTGCCAGAATTTAGCACGGAAACTCGGCTTGCTGCTTTTTTCTTTTTCTTTTTCTGTGTGTGTGTGTGCATGTGGTGCGGGGAAGGGTGTTTAAAATATATATAACATCAAATTTACCATTTTAACCATTTTAAAGTGTGTGACTCAGTGACATTAGTGCATTTACAGTGCTGTGCCATCATCACCACTATCTGATCCCGTAACACTTTCATCTCCCCAGAAGGAAACCGCCACCAATGACGCAGTGACTCCCATTCTTCCTTCTCAGCCCGTGGCAACCAGCAGTCTGTTCTGTCTTTACTCACTTGCCTGTTCTGGACGTTTCACATCAGTAGAACATACAGTATGTGGCCTCTTGTGTCCGGCTTACTTCACCTGGTTAGCGTAATGTCTTCAAGATGTGCCCATGTTGTAGTATCTATCAATACCTCATTCCTTCTTAGGGCTGAATAATATTCAGTTGTATAGACCACATTTTTGTTTATCCATTCATCCATTGATGGACTGTTTCGGTAGTTTTTACCCTCGTGCTATTGTGAATGGCGTCATTAGGAACTTTTTCGTGTACAAGTTTTTGTTGGAACACCCGTTTTCAATTCTTTTGCGTATGTACCTAGGAGTGGAATTGCTGGGTCACAGGGTAACCCAATGTGTGACTTATCGAAGAACCACCAGACTCTTCCTGTTCCCACGTGCTAGTCTTTGTCGTCTTTCGAGAGGGGGCAGCGTGTTCCTTGTGCTCACTCAAGGCTCATGACCTTTGGCGGCCACTTTTGGAAAGTTTCTGGTTCTTAGACCCTGGTCAAGACACAGTGACGTGGACGAACACAACCAGGGAATCTAGTGGTGACAGTGGGGTGATTTCCTGTTATTTGTAGTGGTGTTACCAGATCTCATTTGCACACACGTGTGTTGTCCTCTAAAGCTGCATCAGTTTGGGGGCTGCCTAGCTGTTCCTACAGTGAAGCTCAGACCCTTGTTTCATCCTTCGACGGAACAGCCTTCAGTGTTCTCTCCTTATGAGCATTCTCTGCTTTTGATACCAAACAGCCTTCCCCACTGCTTCACCCACCGTCTTCCCCATTCTTAGCTCTATCTTGCAACTTAAGGAAAAAAAATTCTATCTACCCTCATAGGATAAAAATTTGCCAACATGGGGGCCCATCAAATGAATCTACTGCGGGCTTTGAAAGCAATTCCAAAAGAAAAGCTTCTGAAATGTTCTAAGCACAGGCGGGTGCACTGTTGGAATATGTGTATAGCCTCCCAAGGGGGCTTGTTTGAAGGAGAAAGCACTCATTTAAATGTATAAATTCTGGTGTGTTCATTTAAAAGATCAGTCAGAAGGCTTTAGAGGCATACAATGAAAAGCCGATGGGAATGGTTTTTGAATTATGTACACCTCCAGGAAACCAAAGAAAGACTTTCATTTTAGGTGTTTTAGGGAGATGAAGTCCCAAATGTAAATAACCTTGGAGGTTAGCACAAACTAGCATTGCCAAACTGCTAGAGAGGAGAGGGGACAGCGGGGAGCCCAACGGCTTAGAGCAAGCATCTCCATCTTCATAAGGAAGAGGAAGGCACCACGCAGTCCAGCGAGGCGGGGACCATGTAGAGAAGACGGCTGTTTTTACCGTTCTGTATTTTTGGAGAGCAGTGTGAGGAGAACGGGAGCTGGTGAGAAATAAGGTGAACTGGCACCTTGGTGAGTTAGGTTTAAAAATTTTAAATATTAATCACATGTCTCTTGCTATAGCCTGGACTACTCCGGGTTTCCCTTTAAGGTTAAATATTTTACCAGCGTTCAAAGTCTAGCAGAGAAGCTTGGGGCAAATCACCTCCTAGGCCACTGTGCTGGGTGTATGTGGCCTACTGGGTGGCGGTGTTTTTCCTCCTCATTCAAAACACCAAAGTCAGCAGGGAAGGGAGTGGAGTAAAGAGATGGAGAGAGCGGCCTGGAGGGCAGGTGACGGCTCAGGGAAGTTGAGTCTGGTTCTTAGGAGATTTTAGAGGCACATTGGAGGCCTGTGTCACTGTCCCCATTTTACAAGCAGGCCCGAGAAGTGGATGACAAGGTCAGTGGAATTTCAGAGCCGAGAATAGATCCCCCTCCATGCCATCGCCACGGCAACTCACTCCAGGGTTTGAGGAATATCGCCCTGGGGGAAATAGCGCTTCTGAAAACCGTTTCATGTCTTCCTCTCATTTATGCCAGCAATCATTTATTCGGGGTCAGATATTGATGGATTTGACAGGAACGTAGGGAAGGATGCTGCAGTGGTTTTTAAAACATTTTTTTATTGTGATAAAATATAGTTTTATATATAAAATAAAACTTGCCATTTCAATTATTTTTAAACGTACAATTCAGTGGCATTTAATACATTCACAATGTTGTATGAACATCACCATTCTCTATCTCCAAAACGTTTTCACCACCCCAAATAGAAACTCTGTCCCTGTTTAGTAATAACTCCCTGTTCCCTGCCCCTCCCAGCCCTTGGTAACCTCCAATCTACTTCCTGTCTCTGTGAATTTGCCTATTCTGGGTATTTCATATAAGTGGAGTTGTACGATATTTGCTCTTTTGTGTCTGGCTTATTTCACTGAGCATGGTATTTTTAAGTTTCCTCCACATTGTAGCATGTGTCAGAACTTTGTTCCTTTTTATGGCTGAATAATATTCCATTGTGTGGCTATACGACATTTTGTTTATCCACTCATCTGCTGAGAACATGTGGGTTGTTTCTACCTTTTAGCTATTACAAATAATGCTGCAATGAATATTGTGTATCAGTATCTGTTTGAGTCCCTGTTTTCAACTCCTTTAGGTATACTACTAGGAGTGGACTTGCTGGATCATTACCTTTGTGTTAACTTTCTGAGAAACTGCCAGACTGTTTTCCAAAGTGACTGTACCATTTTATACTCCCATCAGCAAATGTAAGAGTGTTCCAGTTTCTCCACATCCTCACCAACGGTGTGTTGTTTTCCATTTTGTTATAGCTGCTGTCCTAGTAATGTGAAGTGGTATCTAATTGTGGTTTTGATTTGCATTTTTCTAATGATTAGTGATGTCAAACATCTTTTCATGTGCTTCTTGGCCATTTATGTATCTTCTCTGGAGAAATGTCTATTAAAAGTCTGCTGTTTTTAAAATTTTTTTTTGTCTTTTGCTGTTGTTGAGTTTTAGGAGTTCTTTATATATTCTGGATATTAAACCCTTGTTAAGCAGAATAAGCTGCATCTTCACAGTGTAAAACCTCAGCCCATCCTAGAGAACCTTGGGATTTGCAAATGTTTTCTCCCATTCTGTAGGCTGTCACTTCACTTCATTGATAAAATCCTTTGATACGTAGAAGTTTCAAATTTTGATGACGTCCAATTTAATTTTTCTTTTGTTGCTTGTGCTTTTGGTTTTACATCAAAGAATCCATTACCAAACTGAAGGTCATGAAGATTTACCTCTAGTTTTCTTCTAAGAGTTTTACAGTTTTAGCTCCTACATTTAGGTCACTGATCCATTTTGACTTAGTTTTTGTAAACACAGTAGTCCCCCTTTATCCATGGGGGATACATTCCAAGACCCCCAGTGGATGCCTGAAACCACGGATAGTACTGAACCCTACATAGTCTATGTTTGTTACTATACAAACATACCTGTGATCAAGTTTAATTTATAAATTAGGTGTAGTAAGAGATTAACGATAATAGCTAATAATAAAATAGAACAGTTATAAAAATATATTGTAATAAATGTCATGTGAGTCAATGTGGTTTTTCTCTCTCTCAAAATATCTTACTGTACTGTACACACTGATTTTCAGACCACAGTTGACCTAGGGTGACTGAGACCACAGAAAGCAAAACCTCAAATAAGAGGGGGACTATTGTAATATGACTTACATATTTTGGGGTCCAACTTGATTTTTTTATATGGAAATCCAATTGTTCCAGCACCATTTGTTGAAGAAACTGTTCTTTCCCCATTGAGCAAACTTGGCACTCTTGTCAAAGATCAATTTGCCATAGAAATGTGGGTTTATTTCTGGACTCTCCATTCTATCCCATTGGTCTACATGTCTTTACGCCGCTACCACACTGATTGGATTACCGTGGCTTTGTAGTAAGTTTTGAAATTGAGAAATGAGAGTCTCTGACTTTGTTCTTCTTTTTCAAGATTGTTCTGTCTACTTGGAGCCTCTTGCAATTTCACATGAATTTGAGTCTAATCATTCCTGAACGTGAGTACTGATTGCTGTTGGGTGAATACCCGGAGGTAGAACTGCTAGACCACAGGATATCAATATGTTCAGCATTAGTGCAACTGTCAAACAGTTTTCCAAAGTGACTATGCCAATTTACTCTTCTGCCAGCAGTGTATGAGAGTTCCAGTTGTACCACGGCCTTGTCAACATTTGACATGCCAATCCTTTTGTAAAATTTTAGCCTTTCTGGTAGACTGCTCCCAAATCGTGAGTCAAGCACTGCTGTCTTCTTTGAGGGCAGTGTAGGCATCCTCGTCTTGGTTCTGGCGGTCTTTCCCCTGGCACCAGGCCTGGGAGATGCTTCTCGCTCCTGGCCCCATCTGCGGCAGTCAGGGTCTTGCTCAGTTCCCGAGACTGGGGATCTGGCTGGTGGGGGAGGTGGAACAGAGCAAAACCTCAGCCCCTCCAGGAGAACTTGGGATTGTGTAGTGGAGACAGAGAGGATGATCAAAGCCTGCTAAAGGAAAATTGGTAACTGGAACCTGTCTTGGCTGCAGGAGGTGGTATGAATTCTAGCGTGGATGGGGCTTTTGGAGCTGTGCCGAGCCCTTGAGAGAGAGAGGTCAGTTCTTAGGTAACCATGCTTGGTGGGAATTAGGAAGCAGTAGAGCTGTCCCATTTGGCCTTGAAGAGGCTCCTTCAGATGCAGATCCTGAGTGCAGAGAGGGCAAAAGGCTCTTCCCAGCCATGTAGCACACCAGGGCTGGAGACTCTCAGGCCTATGCCTTGTACTTGCCCAGCTCTAGAGGCCCTGAGCAGTGAATGCTCCTTCCTCTTGCAGCTCGTTACGTAGCTAAACTCAGGTTGTGTAGTTCAGTAAACATTCGTTGCAGGCCTCTGTGTACAAGACATGGGACTAGGCACTTGGGAAGCTGCAAAGGACAGGATGAATTCCCTGACTATCAGGAGATGTTCATTGTCTGCTAGGGGAGGAAACATTCGCACATATCGTTGCAATGAAAGGAGAGTGGAATCTGTGCTTAGTGAGGGAAGTACATAATGTCCTTTGGAACCCAAGGAACAGAGAGTCAGTTTGGCTTCCTGTAGGAGGTGGCATTGGCACTGGGCCTTAAGGATGAATAGGATTTCTTAGGCAGAGATGGGGTAAAGGAATTCTAGGCAGGAAAAAAACAAAACAAAACAAAACAAAAGAAAGAAAGAAAAAAAAGAAAAAAAACCACGGAAAAAAGTGGAGGTGTGGAGGTGTCTATTCTGGGCATTTGGAGAAAAGCAAGTGCAGTCAGACTACCGGATGCTGACAAGGGGACCCATAGATGTGTCAGCCTGGGGGAGTGGGTTTTCTTCCGCAGAAACAGGGAGCCATTGCAGGATTTGCATGTAGAGCAGCGGTCCCCAACCTTTTTGCCACCAGGGACGGGTTTCATGGAAGACAATTTTTCCACCGACTGGGAGTTGGAGGGGAGGAGGCGGACGGAGCTCAGGTGGTGATGCGGGAGATGGGGAGCGGATGTAAATACAGGTGAAGCTTCACCCACTGCACACCTGTGCTGTGCACCGCCCCCCCCCCCCCACTAAGTTTCACGGAAGAGAACTTTTCCATGGATGGAGGTGGTGCAGGGGGAGTGGAGCTACTGGTCCGTGATCCTGGGGTTGGGGACCACAGATGTAGAGGATTCATTCAGTGTTTTATTTTTATTTATTTTTTTAAAACTAGAGACAGGGTCTTGCTCTTGCTCAGCCTGGTCTCGAACTCCTAAGCTCCAGTGATCCTCCTGCCCCAGCCTCCCAGAGTGCTAGGATTACAGGTGTGAGCCACCGCGCCCGGCCCCCATTCAGTGTTATTCCTAATTGGAGAGCGTTCTGGTAACAACAGGGAGGCCGTGGGACTGCTCCGTCCTATCCAGCTTCTGCTTCTACAGACACACACACACCCCACCCCCGTACATCCACACAAACACATACCCACAGAAACGCAGAAATACCATACACACGTCAAGATGGACCGATGTGCACATACACACACATACAGGAACTAGGACAAACACACTGAGACCTAGAGACCCACGTATCAAAACACATAGGCATATATCAGAACTCACCTGACACATAAGAACACACACACACATACACACAACACCAATGTGTAAGAAAACACACTTTCAACACCACACACGTGTCCTGAGATACCTGTAGACACACCAGACTGACGGGTACCCGTACTTACTGAGTCGCACCAAGGGGCAGGCATGCAACAAGACAGACAGATACCCTGGGACAGAAATACTTACATGCCCAGGAGGCCAGGCAGGTACAGGTGCACACTTAGACGTATCCATACACTGAGACACTTACACACACACACACACACGGCCAGAGCACGCTCACACTCACTGGGGCGTGCACATGGGGACTGAAACCCCTCCCCATATATGTGCCTCCACAGATTCGCACAGGCACGTGTGGGCAGGAACACGACAGACCACACGACAGGCACCCGCAGGCGGCAGGGCAGGCCCGGGCGGCTTCAGACGATTGTGCCCAGCCGCGTGTCATCCTGGGGTCTCGAGCCCTGGACGGGCCCTCGGGGAGAGGGGTAGTTGTATCCCACCTCCCACTCAGTGCTGGAATTTCTAAGCTGCGCTGACAGGGTCACCCCCAGACAAGATACTTCAGACAAGGTAGCTCATGACTGTGAGTTTCCTGTCCTAATAATGTTCACTTTCCACGCTGGGAAGTGAGGATTGTGCACCCAGGGGCGAGACCGGGACTCCTGTCCCCTCAGTCCCTTGGCAGCCCTTGGCCGCAAGGGTCAACAGTCCCCTGTCTTGCATTGTTGATCTCTTCTGGAGTGGAAGAGCGGGTGGACTGGACATGGCGCACCAGGCCTCCCTGGGGGGAGCTGCGGCTAGCAGGGCGTGACCCTGGGGGCAGTGGTGGAGGGCACGGCTCGGCCGCCCGGCCTAGGACGAGATGGAGCTGTCCCCCAGGCGGGCC
This sequence comes from Varecia variegata, assembly GCA_028533085.1. Classification (NCBI taxonomy): domain Eukaryota; kingdom Metazoa; phylum Chordata; class Mammalia; order Primates; family Lemuridae; genus Varecia; species Varecia variegata. The sequence continues at coordinate 20,429,966 of CM052450.1, read as the reverse complement.
AGCTGCTGTTGCAGCCGTTCTGCTTTGGCACAGGCGTCCTCTGCAAATGTGACCCACATTCAGGCGGCCCCAGCAGCTGTCTCTCCCCCACATTCCTCCCTGCTGGCCGCCAGCCCCTCCCCACTTCCTGCTCCCTGCTGGGCTCCCTGGGCTTCGAGGGGCGGCCGTGTACAGGTGGCTCTGAGAGACGGGCTGGTGGCCGCCTTGGTGAGGAGAAAAGCCGGGGGGCTGCACAGCGATGGCCTCCAGCACCGAGCTGAGCTCAGAGCAGGCAGAGAACGGGAGGGGGAAGTGGCAGGGACAGCGACGCTCTGGGTCCCCCCACTCCTGAGCACGGGGTCAGGCTGGACGCCTACCCGATTTTCTCAAAATCTTCCCTCCTTTTATTCCACTTACATGTGGGATAAACCCGGTCTCTCCATTAACCCCCCTCTAAAGAGGCGGGTGGACACTGCCTGGGCGGGACTCCGCCCCCACCTGCTGGTGTGCCTTTCTCCACTGTCCTTCCCACGCTCTTACAGATGTCATTGGCCCCGTGTTCATTGTAGGCGAGAGAAATGGCTCCACAGGAGCTCTGGGAACAGGACGGGCCGGGGACAAGACGTGAGGCTGGCAGGAGCTGGGGCCAGGGCCGCGTTGCTGTCGGGACCCCAGTGAGAGCCCGCCGTGCGAGGCCAGGCCTGTCCCTGAGCCTGTCCCTGCGCCTGTCCCAGAGGACCCTGCCCCGGGCTCCGGGAGGGGAGATGACATCCTGCTCTGGGCACTCTACCACAGCAGATACTTTTCCTTGTTAACCAAAGTAATTTATGTTCTTTGTAGAAATTTTAGAACATATCAATAAGCACAAAGGAAAAAAGTACAAATTATCCATAATTTCACTACCCGAAGATAGTCTTTCATATCCTATTTTTGTAATCTGCTTTTTTCATTTACTCTTCCATTTTATTAAAATATTCTTTTATCATTTTAATAACTATGTAATACTTCATTGCTTATAATAGTAATAAGAATACAAGCTAATTTTTTTAGCATTTACCATGGGTATCAGGCATTGGGATTGGCATTTATTGAATCCTTATGACTTGAGATGACGCTGTTATCCCAGTTATACAAATGAGGAAACTGAGGCACAGAGAGGCTAAGTAACTTGCCTGAGGCAACACAGCCAATAAATGGCAGAGCCAAATTTTGAACCCAGGTCATCTGGCTCCAGAACTCTTACAATTTCCATGCTCTACTGCCTGTCAAACCATGAACATGCCATAGTTAGCTCATCATTTCCCCTAGTGAGGGCTATTTAGGTTGTTTCTATTTTTTTTTTTTAACCATTATAAACAATATTCTGATGAACATGTATGTGACTTAAATATTTTAATTACCCCTGATTATTTATTTAAGATCCACTCCCAGAAATGAAATCTATAGAACACAGGGCATAAACATTTTTAAGACTTTTACATATTTTTCCAAATTTCCCTCCAGAAGGCCGTTATCAAGCTGTGCTCCCACCAGGAGGGCAGGAGAGGGGGGGGCCTCACGCTTTAAGAGACACCCTGACCCGCTGCAGTCGGCCGCCACCGGGGAAGAGGGTGGTGTAGTGGGTGGATACGGTTTCATGAGGGCAGCCGAATGGACTGGAGGTACTTGGTCTGCAGGAGATTCGGAGTGCTGGGGTGGGGAGGGCCACACCATGGCCACAATCAAACCTGTAACGTGCTGCAAAGTGGAAGAGAGGCTTGTCCTGAGATCCTCAAGCAGAAATGGACCAGTGGACTAAAGTCGCAGAGAGCCATTGTCCTGTGCGGGGCCAGCACACAGCCTCGGATGGGACAGGGTGGGTGTTGGATAAATGTTCCGTGGCCGGCTGCCACCCTAGCGTGGGTTCATGTGGGACGTGTGTACGGGGGAGGGCCGGCACCCCCCACCCCGCCACACTGTGCTCCCCCCCAAAACATGATGTCCGTGAATCTTAACTGGGGGGTCTGCTCCGCGTCCCACCCCCGCCTTGGGGAGCCTGGCCCAGCCTGGTACCTCTCTCTGTCTATCCCCTCCGAGGCTGAGGAGCACAGCCTGGCTGTGTCATGGGCCACACAGCTCTTCCATTATGCATGAGGGGACCCGGCGGCGAGCGAGTGAGCAAGCCGGGCAGAGGGAGGGGACGAGTGGTTATTAATAAACAAGTGCATTGTGTGGCATTCCATTCACGGCACTCTCAGAGGACGTGGTGGGCTTGAGATAATAAAGCCCTGTTTATGCCACGGAGGGCTGGGAGGTGGCAGTGCGGTGGGGGAGGTGACACAGAACAGGGAAGCCAGGAATTATTTTGATTCCTCCCAGGGCAAGGCTGAGGCCAGTGTCCAGGGGGAAGGAGGTCTAGCTGGGCTTTTGCTTAGGGCTAAGTCTGTCTGCTGGGGTGGCCTGGGGCCTAATGAGTGCCTAGCCTGCACCCCACTTGTCCCCATGGCGGGAGACTGAGAAGACACTGGATGAACCAGACCATGTCCTTCAGGACAGAGGTAGGATGGTAAACTCTACCCTGCCTCTTGGCCTCCTGTCTTCACCCCATTCCTCCTGCTCTGGCCTCCAAAGGCTCTGAGGTGGTGTTAGGATCATGCATAGTTGCCCGCTGAAGCTGTCATTGTGTCTGTGTACAAGGTCTGCAAGAATCTTCCCAGCACAGAGCGTGGACTGGTTTGGTGTTAGGGCCTGGAATACGCAGCAGGCAGGCTAGAAGAGAGAGAGGCGATGGTGATGGTCTCGTATCCTAAGGGAGCTGAAATTTTAGGAGGAAGAAACGCATGGGACAGGGCTCCAAAGCCCTGGCAGGGGTGGGCAGGGCACTTTGGTCTGAGGAATGAGTGTGTCTGGGAAAGTGAGATGCGGAAGAGCGTTTTGGAAGGCGGAGAGCTCTAACTGCAAAGCCTGCGTGGACTCTGCGGCTTGTCCCTCTGCTGCGTCGGTCCTCTCCATCTCTCTCCTTCCGCCCTTTGCGGGAGGCTCCACCGTCTTAAACCTGCCCTCTCCCTGCGGCCTGTCTGGCTCAGTCTTGGCGTCTGAATCTCAGGCCAGGAATGCAAAAGCTGCTGATCAGGAAGAAGGGAGAACAGCCCATTTTGCTCTCAGCTGGCTTCTGGGACTGGAGAGCAATTTCTGGCTCAGGGGAGCCTTGGTTTCCTGTCACTTAGTGCTGATCCAAAACAGGGTGGGGCCAGAGCCCACACAGTGCTGCGTCCCCGGCTCTGCTTGGACCTTTGGCAGTGGCTCTGGCCTAGAGCTAGCCGGAGTTAGGATACTCTTTCATCTCAAGACAGCTCCATCTGAGGAGGTGTGTGCTGGTTTGGTTGTGAGTTGGGACGGGAAAAGGAGGCAGGTGGAGGGAACAGTCTGTGTCCTGCCTTCCTTGTGGGTGCAGGGCTCCCTGCAGCAGAGGTTTGGACCCAGTGACTTTAAAGTTTTGTTTGAGTTGAAGATTCAGTGACCTTATTTAATGCAGGAAGGTTTGAGGCTGCCTTAGAGTCAGAATAGACTGATCCCAGGTTATCCGAGGAGCATTGCATCCCTGGCTCAAATCAGAAGGGTTCAACCTTCTTGAAGGCATTCCAGACCTTCCCCCAGGACTGGGAACATCACAGGGTGCTCCCTCAACCCCGTGCACATGCACAACGCAAGCAGTGCAGGCTTCCCTGAGCACAACGCACCCCTGGCCTCAGAGCAGCGGGGTGGTGAGGAGGCCCTGCCCAGCACTGCAGCTCCCCTGGGCTCTGGCTCCTGCAGACACTGTGGTCACTTGCTTCCCCTCCCCCTCTTGCAGTCTGAAGAAGCAGTGACTATTTTTAGAAGCATCTGCATGCTCCTGGGAGCACCATTTCTGTGATTTATTGCAGGGCTGGATGCACCAGCAGAAGCTGGTGAAACAGCTGAGGGTGGACAGCACAGGCTTGTGTGTGGTCAACTCAATGGCAGTCAGCTGGCTGGGCACCTGGCCTGGAGGAGTGACCCAGTGTCCTCCACCAAGCTTTCTGGGGGATCCTACTGGCTACATTGCACCATTGTCAGTTGCTGTGGGAGGTTCCTGGAAGGTCCAGAGGCAGAAACAAGGGCCTTCCTTATAGAGGCAGAAGGGCTAAGTCATCCTGGGCACTCCCCTGTCTGAGGCTGGGATGTGCTCATGGTGCACCAGGAGGAACTGAGGAGATGGCAATGCCATCCACGACCATGACAAGAGTGGCTGCTGACTGAGAGCTGCTCTGTGACAGGCAGTGCTCTGAGCACTGGATGTCTGTCCTCGTAGAAACCTCCCAACAACCTGTGCTGTCCTCATTTTGAAATCAAGGATGCTGAGACCCAGAGAAATTGAGCCTGTGACCCAGTGTTGCGCTGTCAGTAACTGAGCCAGGCTGCCCCCTCTGGCCCCAGAACCTGCTCCGTTGGAGCCCTTATGCCATGTTGCTCCCTGAGAGAAGGTGACAAAGTGCATTATTTTGGTGGCCGCAAGAAGGACTGAGGTCAGATGCAAGGAAACACTTCCCGACAGTGAGAGGGGCCGTGTGGCATGTCCCTCCTTGGAGATCTTTGAGAGGCTCCTCGCATTCAGGAGGGGGTGTCTTGCAGGCTGCGCTCGGGGTTGAGACCACTCGAGGGGTTTTCTTTCTTGGGGATTTTGGACTCCAGAGCAGGGGCAGCCTGGCCATGATAGATGCCGGGCCACGTGTCGGTGCTCACGGGGCACAGGCAGCCGGCAGCTCTGGGCACACCAAGTGCCTGGCTGGGATTTGGGATCCTGGGAAAAGGTTGGAGAATTCTGCAGGCTCAGAGAGGAAGCCCCAGGGAAGGAAGCCACTCCTGGGGTTTAATGGCCATTTCATTTCCACCTTTGAGTCAGATGTGTCTGTTCACCCAGAAAGAAGCCCTCGGCTTCTGTCGGGGCCTCTGTTCCTGGGCCTCCCGCCACAGAGCACGTTAGGAGCCCGGCAGAGCCTGGGGAGACTTTGTTCTATGCCTAGGACACTGCGTCTGTAGTTCACGTGTGCTGGGGACAGCTGCTGGGGGCTCTCCAAGCTGAGGCAGAGAAGAAGCCAGAGAAAAGAGCCCCTCGGTGGGGTTGGTGAGCCATCTGGGTGCAGGGGGTAGGAGGCTGGGGGAGTCTTGTCTGGCAACCAGCTGGGCTGCTATAGGCTTCCTTCTCCTCTGTCACCCTGTTCACACCATGGCGGCAGCCTCGGAGAAGACTGTGCTGGGTGGGGTGGGGGGCGGCCTCTCCTCCCTTGAGGAGCCGCGGTGAGTAGTGGGCTGCCAGCGCCCTCAGGTGGGATGGCACAGAGGTCAGAGAGGCGGGGGTGAAGCCAGAGTGCTGGGGTCCAGTTCTAGTTCTACCCCTAGCTGGGTGACCTCCGGTTTCCTCATCTGTCAAGTGTGATATTAGTAGCCCCTGCCTTTTGGGTTTTGTGAAGATAAATGAGCCGATCTGTGAAATCGCCAGCACAGGAGGAGGAAGAAGATCCCCTGTCCAGGCCTGCTCGGCCTGCGTCCCCTCTGTCCCCCACCCAGACCTTACGCTGGGGCACAGGCCTGCGTGGTGGAGGTGGCTCTGCTCAGGTGGAACACCTGCCTCTCCGCATTGCTTCCTGCTGCCACCCTTTAGATGCAGGAGCCAGGGCAAGGCCACATGCTCAAGTTCTAGTTCTTCTGTTCCCTGGGCTGCCTCTGGCCCTGTTTTGAGTCTCTGGAGGTGAGAGTCCTCTTCCAGTGTATGCCAGGTTCCTGACTTCCTGGGTCTTCCTCACCCCCCAGGAGTATCCCGCTGCTTGGGGACCTGGGAATGGACTCTTGGCTCCATTCCACCCCTCTCTGCTCTGTGACAGGCTCTCCAGGGCCCTGCCCCCGGTTCCTGTGCTTCCAGCCCACCATCCAGGCTCCACCCTCCTCCCTCTGCCTTCTGGCTCCTGGTCCTGACTGTCTGCCCCAGATCCTCCCTCTCTCGCCAGCACCCTCCCCCTCCCCACCTCTGCTCTGAGCTCCTTTCTGCTTCTCAGGGATTCAAGCACACTTTGCATGCCTAAAGCAAACTTCTCTTGACATTTAAAGGAAGGCCCCCATGATGGAGTTAGTCCCACATTTATAATCATTTTTGAAGAGGAGGTAACTTTCCACTGTGCTCTATACTGAATAGGGTCAGAAGGAGGGAGTTTGGTGAAGGAGGTGGCATAATGCTTTCTGGCTGTCCCTAGTCACTGCTCCATTCTTTTGATGTATGTCCTCACTGAGTCCCTTCAGTAACCTGATAAGGCAGATACCACAATCCCCTTTTTATAGGTGGGGAAACAGAGAGGTTAAGTGACTTGCCTAAGGTTACACAGCAATTAAGTGTGAGTCAGGATTTGAGTGTGGGTCTATTTATTTTTTTCTGGAATCATTCAGCCTCTCAAAGAAGGTGGGTTGGATAGGGGATGTTGATGGAGTCACATCTGAATTTTGATTACCCTTGAACTGGATTTCTGACTGTGGGTAAATCCAAGTCTCCCGTTCATGTTCTTCCTTCCTAACGGCCCCTCTCTGGGCTCTGGGCTGTGGGCCCCTCTCTCGTAGAGGCCTAGGAAGGACTGCAGGGAAGAGGGAAACCCCAGTCTTCCAGAGTTTTCTGTCGGCCTCCAGGTTAGACCAGGAGAAACAGTTGAAGCTGTTTGAGAAATCACACGTGCCTGAGAGGAGAGACTATTTTGCTGGAGGAAGGGGAAGAAAAACAGAGTAGAGAGTCTGGAGGTGCCTGAGTCACACAGGATTGGAAAGTTAAACAGGCTGCAGGGAACATCCTGCAAAACGCTTGCAGATTGCTGGGAGGAGGAGGGCTGGGGACTCGTGCAATCCCAGGAAAGACACCTCTCCTTCCCAAACCCCTCAGGTCCCCTGCTGTGGGTTCTTTGTAGGGCAAGTTGTTGTAAGTGACATGGTAATGGCCCTAAGCACATGCCAGGAGCCAATGGTAGGTACCAGCCACCCTGTCTCCCTCCCCTCAAGAAATCCTCCACCAAGACAGGATGTTATTAACTAGTTTTTGAGGGAACATTTGGAACTCTAACTTCCATCAGCCTGAGGAGAGGTCTGATGGGGTCTTTGTTTGCCTGACTCCGAAATTCTGGGGTTGGTGAAGAAAAGTGGATGGAGGAGGGGTCGGCAGCCCTCTTAGGCTCAGCACAGAATTGCCCACTAAGTACACAGCCATTTGGGATGTATTGTCTTCCTTCCCCAGCCGTTAAGACCTGCCTTCTAAATTACTACTAAAGCATGTGACTCTTTTGCCCTATTTCTTAGGGTTTTCTTGTTTGTTTTTTTATTTTTCTTAGCTTTTAAAATCAACTGCATTGAGGTATAATTTACATTCAATAAAATGCACTCATTTTAAGGGTGCAGATGAGCTTTGACAAATGTATAGCACACGTGACTACCATTTTAACCATTTTTAAGTATATAGTTCAGCGGCATTAAGTACGTTCACTTACATACAACCATCACCACTACCCATCTTCAGAACTCTTGCCTCCTCCCAGCTGTAACTGTGCCCACCGAATACTAACTTCCTATTGTCCCCTCCTTCTCGTCCCTGGAAACCGCCATTCGACTTTCTATCTCCGTGAATTTGACTACGCTAGGAACCTCGTGGAAGTGGAATCACACAGTGTTTGTGGGTTTGTGTCTGGCTTATTTCACTGAGCATGATGTTGTCATGGTTCATCATATTGCAGCAAGTATCAGGATTTCATCCCATTTTAAGGCTGAGTAATATTCCATTGTGTGTGTATATCACATTTTGTCTGTTCATCCACCGATGGACGTTTGGGTCGCCTCCACCTTCCGGCTGTTATGAATTATGCTGCACAAATACTTGTTCGGGTCACTGTGGTGTTGTGGTCAGCAGCCCCTCCCAGCAACCTTCCTGCTTAAACCTGCCGCCCAGGACCCGGAGAGGAGCACGTTTCTGCCCCTCACCTGCTGTCTTGTCTCCTCTGACTTAGTGTCTTGGCAAGTGATGTGTCCTGGGGACTCTGGTTTCCCAGGCAATGGAGTTTTGAGTTCCTTTCCCTAGAAGCTTTCTTTTCACTGTCTTAGTTACCCTTGGCCACCAGCTGACTTCTGGAGTTTGATTCCATTAAGCTTCTTTTTTTTTTTTTTTTTTTGAGACAGAGTCTCGCTTTGTTGCCCGGGCTAGAGTGAGTGCCGTGGCGTCAGCCTAGCTCACAGCAACCTCACACTCTTGGGCTTAAGCGATCCTACTGCCTCAGCCTCCCGAGTAGCTGGGACTACAGGCATGCGCCACCATGCCCGGCTAATTTTTCTATATATATTTTTAGCTGTCCAAATCATTTCTTTCTATTTTTAGTAGAGACGGGGTCTCGCTCTTGCTCAGGCTGGTCTGGAACTCCTGAGCTCAAACAATCCGCCCGCCTCGGCCTCCCAAGTGCTAGGATCACAGGCGTGAGCCACCGCGCCCAGCCTAAGCTTCTTAATAAAAGAATACAACAGAACATCTTTGTTTCCTCAAAGAAAGAAAAGAAACTAAATTTTATCAAGCATCTACTATGTGCTAGTTCAAGGTGCTATCACAGTACTACCAGCTTCACCTTCTCTTATACGGCAGCCGTGTGAGGAAGGGTCAAAACCTGTGTTCCAAGGGTAGAGAAACTGCACAGTGTCAGAGAGGTGAAGTCACTTGCCCCAGGTCACAGAGGCCAAGGCTCTTTCTCTACATCACCTAAGTTAACTCCCCGACTCTTTCAAATGCAAATGAGCCAGAGAAAATTTCCAGGACTTTCTCTTTTGCTATGGAAATCCAGGCCTGGAGTTCCCCCAGTGATTTGAAAAGAAAAACCCTTTGGTCTTCCTTGCCCTAGTTCTGATAAAATATGGAATTATAACTAAGGATTTGTTTTGTCTTTCAAAATACACGAAAGTCGAGAGATGATTAGTATAATGAATGTCCATGTCCCCATCCCCCAGCTTTGACAATCAATGATCAATACTTGGCCAATCTTGCTCCACGTCCATCACATTCTTCTCTTTGGTCTTTGGGGGTCCTCCCAATTCCTGTGGCTGCAGCTGGTGTTTTTTGGAAGAGGGTCGGGGAATAGGCAGATGTGGGCATCAGGAAGCTAAATCTTTCCCCAGCTGGAAGAGTGTTAATTGCCACCGGTTGGAGTCCTCTCTGTTGGTTCATTATTTGTCTGGTTACTGAACCCCATCCAGGAGGCAGGGGGACAGATCTTTCGAGAGGCCCGGCCAGACCTGGTAGGGTGGTATGCACACAGGCTTCCCTTTTTTAGAGCATAATCTCCCTACGGTTTGATTTTATTGGAGATCCTTCTGAGTGGAAAAAGGTCATGTGAGGATAACCTTCCCCTTAAGGGATAGCTCTGACTGAGCCAAGCTAGTCTCAGGGCAGAAGCAGGGATGGACCCGTGTGAAACAAGCCTGTGGCCTCTTCAACCAGATTTCACAAATATTTTTATTTTTTTAATGAAATTTTAAAATGCCTACAGTGTGCATGCACTAAGTGCTGAGAATGCCACTATGACAAGTTGGTGTCTGCTCTCAAAATGCGGTCCACGGAAATATGAACTAATAGCCAATGACTACCATTTGTTGTGTGCCGAAGTACTTTATGCACCTTTGTACATTGGTTCGTGTATTACCAACCCCCGCCCCAATCTCCCATGCAGAACGATCTGTAGGACAGGTACAATTATCTCTGTTTTACACACAAGGAAACCGGGGCTGGGGGCTCACTGCAGCCACACAGCTGGCAGGGGTGGAGCCCGTGGCATTTGTGCTGTCACTGTCTGTGCAGAATGAGGATGAGGAGGGTAGGACGGGGGGACCCAGGGGCAGGAGAGGGACGGTCGGTCTCTCAGGCTGCAGAAATGTGGCTGTGTAAAATCCCACCAGCTGCGCTTTCTCATGGGATTTGGGGGCAGCCAAATGGTACATTTTTCTCTTGACATTATAGAGGACTGTGGGATTTCTTTTTATTTTGAAAGGACAGTTCTTTCGGAAGTGGGAAGGAGTGAAGCCTGGAATTTGAGAACGCATTTTTTCCTGAGCCTGCAGAAAAAGATGCAGAGAAGAGAATCCAGTTGGGTTCATTTGTTTGTTCTGTTTTTATTTAAAAGAAGATTTAGCATCTTTCAAGGGAGAAGAGTTGTGGGAATAAAGGAGGTAGTGTTAAGTATAAGGGGCAGTTTCTGATGAGGTGTGACCTTGCTCAGTGATCAGAGCAAGAGTTTGGGGTTCCCATGGGGTGGGCACCTGGTGGCAGGAGCAGCTGGTGATGCTGTGCCTGTCATTCTGGGTGAAGAACCCGGCATGCCCAGTTTCTGCAAGGAGGCCTACTTCGTGAGTTTGGACATTTTTTTCTAGAGTCGGAAAATAGACTCAGCTAGTATCTCAGTAGCAGGAGGAATAAATGGTTTATTTTAAAAGAATCTCTTTTCCACTCATCCCAGGCAGGCCCTCATCCCTGCCCATGTTCGAGCCATAACCTACAGGGTTTAGGTTAGACTTAGACGGCTCTGCCTGCGTGACATAAGAGGGTTGTGAAACATTGAAATGACGGTCCCAGTATGGCTGAAATCTCTAAGGAACGGAGAGAAAAGAAGTGTTTACTATTAGCATTTTAATTTTTTAAATTTTTTCCACTATTTTAATTTTTAATTTATTTTTAAAAATAAAGGCTTGAGGTTTTCACCATGAGATGGGATGGGATGGCTCAGAGGCAGGGGAGTGGAACCTTCCAAGTTCCTTCCAGCTCTATGGTTTTCTTTTTTTTCCTAGTTGGCCCCACCCTCCATTCTCAGGTATTTCAAAAGCAAGATTTTGTGCAGGATCAGCTTCAAAGAGAACCCAAGAGAAAGTCCTGTCTTTGAATAAACGCATTGAATCCGTCTGTGCCTTGCTGATTGAGACAGGAAACAGATGGAAGTGCATGAGGACCCCTCTTTCAGGAAATCTGGGCTCCCCACACCGGCCAAAGCAATGCCAGTCTCCCCTCAGAATCAGCCATCATAGAGCACAGCAGCCCTCCCGGCCTCCCTCCCAGGGATGCAACTCACAAATGTCGGTTGCTATGGATACAGGCAACTGAGGCTCCCTTGGGGTCGTGGCGGAGGTGGAGGCTGTTTGTGGCAGTAATGCGGGCCTGGTGTCTAGGTGTTCCATTACGGGGGCAGGGGCCAGCTTTGCCTGAGCCTCTGCCTCAGTCCTGGGGACCGCAGGTGGACCAGCTGGTGCTGCATCTGTCCAGGTACTCCTGGGGGGGTGTGTACCTGGGCTAGGCCACACCTGTGCACAGCCACTGTGCATTAAGTGGCGGGAGGGCGCAGTTCAGGGTAGGGAGGCCTGTCTACTGGTGACAGGTGTGCAGTTCTCGCCTCTTTTTTTCTGATTTTAGAGCCAGCCAGGCTAATGCTAGCAGTTCCCCAGCTCCAAGAGCTGGTTTCGGGATTGGAGACACTACTGAGTCTGGCTTTATTGTGAGTGGGACCTTGTCCTGAAGCCTGAAGGGAAAGGATCAAAAGGCAGGGGAGACCTAGTTTGTGCCGTCAGGGAGCTCCTGGTACGAGAGGAGAGGTGCAGCCCCTGCCTTCAGTAAGTTCCCAGTCAGAAGGGGAAACCAGAGTTACCCGAAGGACACAGGACAGAAGACAAAAGACAGAGAAGGAAAAGCCCATCACTTTCTCATTTTTGACAAAGATTCTTTGCTTGACCAAACTTTAGCCAGGCTCTTGAATCTTCTGCCAGACCCACCTGGGCACTTCTTGTGAAATCCAGTTTTAGCAACAGCCCTGCTAAGTCAGTTTAGCAAGACCCACCCCCGCCTCGATATCTGAGCACCCTCAATATCTGATCAGGTCTTTGTCCTCCGCCGTCCCCCGGGTGATGTCTGACCCCCCTGGCCTGTCTTCAGCAAGACCCCTGGTAGGTGGGTTTAGCCAGAATCCCCCTCACCCCTGTTGTTTCCTCTCAGTAATTTCCATCCACTGACCCCCGACCCTGCTCCTTGGCTATAAGTTGCCACCTGCCTGTGCTGTACTGGGAGTTGAGCCCAGTCTCTCTCCCCCACTGCCAAACCCAGTGCAGCAGTCTCTGTACCTATCTCGATGGGCCTGAATACAGTCTGCCTGACCATCTTTAATAAGTGGTATTCATGAATTTTTTCTGTAACATTTCAACACTCCCACCCCCACCCCTGTCCTCTCTTCACGCTTCCCATAAAATCGGACTCATCTCTGTGACCCGTGGCTTACAGGATCTTGTAAGACCTGGCCTTTCCCCCGTCCCCGCCTACCCCCATCTCCTACGACTCTTCCCCGACCTCTCCGTGCTCTGCGTGGCTGATCTGTGGGCTTCTTCTCAATATTCCAGCCTTGCCGGAGCTGTTCCTCATCACTTCCCAGCTCTCTCCACTTTGTTTTGTTCTGGTCTCTGTTTTGGTATTGTTTCCTGACCCCCCAGTGTAAACCCAGCCCTTCTTCCCTCCCGCGCTCCTATTTCTCCTCTTGCCCTGCTTCCCATTCCTGTGCATCACTTCCCACCGCCTGCACCTGTATATGGATTCTTTACTGTTCCACGGCCACCTGCACCGCTGGCAGGAGGCTCCGTGAGGACTGGGACAATGTCTTGTTTACCCCTGAATCCCATTGCCAAGGGCTTTGCCCGGCACACGTGAGGCACTCAGTAAATATTTGGTGAGTGAGTAGACAAACTCTGTAGCTCTGTTTCTCATTGGATTCTGGGAGAGCGTTTACAATGTGCTTTTGTATTATTTTTGTTATAAAGACAAAACTTCTCGCTTGCAATTCTGATTTGTGATTGAAAGATATTTTTCATAAAAGTAGATTTTGGTCTCTTGTGATACTGTCTCTCACACTGGGGTATATAGACCCCTGGGGGGGTCTCAGATATGCTCATAGGAGTTTGGAGATATTTTTCCTTTGGAATATGTCTACGTATTAGTCAAGTTTGGGAAACCTGGGCATAGCTGTTGGAAATCAAGTGCATAAGGGTTAGCTAGCAATTGGGTGCATTGGAGGTGGTCTCCAGAGGATTTTCTGGAAAGCAGATCTTGAACAGTAGTTAGAAGGAAGCGTGGGTGTCAACATAAGGTGGAAGAGCATTGGGTGACTGGCACTGAGGGCCTGGTTTATAGGAATACTGAGAAGCCACCTGGGACAAGCCCTTATGGGCCACGGGGTGCACAGCTGCCTGGCTGAGGTGGAGTCTGAACTTGGACAGAACAAGGCAAAGCCCTTAAGTCGAGGGTGCTTCATGCCCCAGAAGCTTGAGTTTGAGTGACAGCTGCACAGGGCTGGGACTACACTGGAGCGGTGACCCATAAACTCTGCTTTCTGGCCCCTTCCCCATCACTTACGTCTCATTGCAGTCACGTTGGCATAATGGCCCTCCAGGGAACACCAGCCCCCTCCCGTGTGGCCTGTGCAGCTGGGGCATGGAGTAGTGTGCACGGGAGTCAGCTGGCAGGTGGAAGGTGACCTAGCCCTCGGGAGGATGGTCCCCGGCTCACCAGCTTGCAGTCCTTTGTTTAACTGGGAACCAGCCAGGCCAGAGGTCAGCAGTTTTCTTGGAAGACTGTCAGAGCTTGCCCGTGGCCGAAGGGGAGCAGGGTCAGATTCCCAGGGAGTGGGCTGGGGTGAGGTCCTATCACCGCATCAGCTCTCCACTGTCTGCAGCCTGGCTGGTGCCAGCGGTGTGTGATTGGCAGGGCGGCCTCCACAGCCTGGTCACAGAGCTGCAGACCTGAGCAGCTGGGAGGCCGTTTACGGGCCATGCAGTGGCCTCCTTGTTGTAGGGATGAGGTGCCTGAGGTCCAGAGAGTTACCGGAAGATCTGGGACCCGAACCTGGGTGTCCTGACACCTAGCTTGGGGCTCTTTCTGCCATCTCTTGGGTCAGGACAGGGAACCCAGGTGGGCAATAAAATATGGGCAACAGCCTCTCCGCACGTTATTCTCCTCCGCTGCCTCTCACTCCGGAGCATTAAGATCAAGGTTGGGAGGTGGAAATAACTGCATCCTGCTCTCTGCTGGAGTGACAGTCATTCTCCTTGGACACGTGGCTGTGATGTGGCTTCCTCACCCTGTCAGGGCCTTGGGTGCTTTCAGCGGGGTAGAAGGCTTGGGCTTCAGGCAGGACTGTGTTTTGGGGACCTTCAGGCCTGAGTAATTGTGTGCAGGGCGCCCCGAAAGGAGGGGCAGCCAGGCTTGAGGAGGAGGGGTCCGTGCCACTCAGCGTCACCCCCTTCTGTCTGCCAGCCTCCTTTTCCACCTCCACCTAGGAATTCAAGGCCGGCGATCTCCTTGGAGGTTCCTGAGATCACACCCTTTCTTTTTGTCCCCCTCCCCTTGGAGGTAAGGAAGGGAGGTGGGAGGATGGGGCTGGGATGGAGAACAGCTGAGGTGGACGGTGAGTTGTGGCTGGTGCTCTAGCACCTGAACTCCGGGAGGGAGTGATGTCTCAGTGTCAAGAGCTCTGCTTTTGGAGCCCCTCCCCTTGATCTTGAGTAGGCTACTTACTTAACCTTTTTGAGTTTCAGTTTGAAAAGTGGAGTTATAGCATCTTGCTGTACTGTTATGGGGATTAACTGAGATAACACGTATCAGTAGAGCACTTACCTGCGTGCCCGGCACACAGTAGGCACACCTGGTAATGTCATCACCATTGTCATCGCCACGTGATGGCCGAGTGCCTGCACCGTGCCCACTGCTGTGCTGGGTTCTGTGGGAAATAAAGAGGTTTCCACAGTTCAGCCGCCGAGCACGCAGTCTGACTGGAGAGAGAATTACACAGGAGAGAGGGTAGGGTGCAAAACACACACACATCTGAAATTGAGAGACGGAGATGATACGGGTGTTGGGCAGAGACCCGTAGAGTGAAGATGATGACTTTAAAGACCCGAGGAGCTGAGAGCAGGAAAAATCTTGATAAATATTCAAAATAATATTTCACTTTTAGTACCTCCTCCCACTCCTCACCCCCAAAGTGAGCACTTTAGAAGGTCACAGTGTGGGGCAAGGAGAGAGGCCAGGCAGACGCTGTGCATGGCCAGTAGCCCGGGGAATGGAACCCTTCACCCTCGCCCTGCCCTTTGCCCTTGGAGGTGGGGGGCATGGTCCGCTGGCACCTCCTTCCCGAAGATCAGAAAGTCTATGTGGTTAAATGGAGAAAGAATCTTCCACCCTCTTCGTTCTCACTGGACCCTGTGGGAGGCTAGAAATATTTTTCAACCCACCAGCAGAGAAAGAACTGACCAGGGCTGGCGTCAAAATATTTCAGTACATTCAAAAGCGTCTTTTGTTTGGAGAAAGCGACTGGGCTGGGAGCCTCCTCTTCTGATTTGACATCACAGCCTGGTGGGTGGAGCCTTCCACAGTCCCGCCCCCACGCCCTGGCTCACAGGTAGTTAGACCTAGTTAGGATTCTTCAGGAAAGTTCATTTCCGGTTCCACTCTTGAGTTCCGTAACCTTAGACAAATTCTTCAGCCCCTCTGGCCTTGGTAGCTTCAACTGTGAAATGATGAGACAGTTCCACTGCCCGTGAAGGGTGAGTGCTTGTTCCCCAAGAATGTTCTCTCGTTCCACTGTCAGCCTCCGGTCTGACTTCGATGAGGCGAGTGTTGTCTGTTTCCAGATGGGCACTCTGCAACGTCAAAGGTACAATTCTGTCATTATCCAAACCGTGTTTGAACCATGCTTTGGAAATTGACTTTGAGCCTGCAGCACATTCTTTGACTATCCTCAGTGATGGGCAGTCTTCTTTCTTTTAGAGGGAATTTGATTTCTGGAAGCAGCCTAATCAGGACAGTAAGTCTAGGATCAAGCTGCATGAAGATGCTTTTAGTTCCAAACAAATGAAGCTGATTTTGTTCAGCTTCTAAACTGACTCAGCAGTCACTTCCCAATAAAATTTCAAAAATGTTCTGAGCAAGAACTTCATCATTAGAACGATAGATGGTAGGGTGTTATAACTTTTAAGGACAGTAGTCGTTGGGATATATTAATTTTGGTTTTTAAAAAATTAATTTGCTGGGCCAGGTGCGGTGGCTCACGCCTATAACCCTAGCACTCTGGGAGGCCGAGGTGGGAGGATTGCTTGAGCTTAGGAGTTCAAGACCAGCCTGAGCAAAAGTGAGACCCCATCTCTACTAAAAATAGAAAAATTAGCAGGTGTCTGGTGTGGGCCTGTAGTCCTAGCTACCAGGAGGCTAAAGCAGGAGTATGGCTTGAGCCCAGGAGTTTGAGATTGCAGTGAGCTACAATGACGCCACGGCACTCTACCTGGGGTGACAGAGTGAGACTCTGTCTCAAAAAAAAAAAAAAAATTAATTTGCTACTTTATATTATACCTCATTTTTAAAAAATCAATTATCTTCTGTATTTCTATTCATCTGGGAATGCATTTTTTATGTATTTGGATGTTTGTGCTTTTTATTTAATATTTCCTTAAAAATGTGGCTTACCCAGATCATTATTAGTTACAAAAACATACAGTGTCCTATCTCTGTGGTTCTCAAACCCATCTTAGCTTGTTCAAACCCAGACTGCTGGGCTCACACTCAGAGTTTCTGATTCAGTAAGTCTGAATCAGACTTACTGAAACTCTGAGTAAGGGCTCAATAATTTGCTTTGCTTGCTTTTTTTTTTGAGATAGGGTCTCTCTGTCACTCAGGCTAGAGTGTAGCTCACTGCAGCCTCTAACTCCTGGACTCAAGCAGTCCTCCTGCCTCAGCCTCCCAAAGTGCTAGGATTATGGGTGTGAGCCACCATGGCCAATAATTTGCATTTTTAATATGTTTCCAGGTGCTGCCCCAGGATTACATTTTAGGGACCCTGGGCCTAGGTGAAAGGGGCTTTGGTCAACTAATCCAACCCCTTGTACAGATCAATAAAATGAGGCCCCGAAAGAAGTGATTTGCTTGTCACTTCTTGTGTTATATAACTAGTTAGTGACAAAGCTAGACCAGAACCCAGGGATTCCATATGCCCATTCTAGTGCTTCTTAAATGGCATTTCTTGGTGGGAAACTAGTTAACATACTACCTACGTGACTCAAGGTTTGTAAGATTTTGTAGGACCTTCTTAATTTCAAATAATCTGGCCTGTTACTATCCCCGTTAGTACAACTGTATCATGATTTTTATTTCATCATAGGAAAAGCTTGTGTTTGATTTGTTTTTTTTTTAAATGTGGTAAAATATACATAATATAAAATGTACCATTTTAATCATTTTTGAGTGTACATTTTTATGGCATTAAGTACATTTACCTTGTTGTGCACATTTACATTGCCACCATTCATCTCCAGAACTTTCTCATCGTCCCAAAACTGAAACTCTACCCATTAAACTATAACTCCCTATTCCCTTCTCCCCCCAGCCCCTGGTGACTGTCATTCTATTTTCTGTCTCTATGAATTTGACTCCTTTAGATAGTTCATATGAGTGAAATCGTATAGTGTCTTTGTATGTATGTACCACATTTTGTTTATCCATTTATCAGTCAGTGGACATTTGGGTCATTTCCACCTTTTGGCTGTTGGGAACGATGCTGCTAGGAACATGTGTGCACCAGTATCTCTTCGAGTCCCTGCTTTCAGGTCTTTTGGAGATACACCCGGAAATGGAATTGCTGGATTATATGGTAATTTTATGTTTAATTTTTTGAGGAAGCTAATTTGCTTTTAATTCTGGGAGCTTGAGGCTGGAAATGTGTCTCTGCTGTTAACAAGTCAGTGGGTAAACAGAGCCTGACCCTTGGCTCTCTCCCATCTGGTGCTGATGTTGGAAGGTGAACCGCTGCCCTCAGGCCTCGCCATGAAATGACCCTGTTATTCACAGTTCACTACCTAAGGCTGCAAATGGTCTCTTGGGTTTTCTCTCTTCTACCCCTTAGCTCTCTTTTGATTTCTCTGTCACCGGCCTCCCTGTCTGTCTGCCTCTTTGCCTTGGGCCGTTCTCTGTTTGCATCCTGTCCGCCAAGTCTAGCCGGCCCAGGGACTCCCGCTGCAGTACGGAGTGAAGTCTGGAGCCAGGAGTCCGCCCTCATCATTCCTGTCAAAAGACAGAACTAGAGCAATTTTAATTTAAAGATCAAATTGGCTTTTGCCTGTGATTCTAGAATCAGGCAACACCTCATTCCATAAGGTCGGATGTGTTCCCATAAGCTGGGCAGGAAAGGGCTGAAGAAGGCGGACACAGAGAACAAAAAGCAGATTTCTCATTGCAAAGTTACTGTCTTTAT
>CM052450.1:20306465-20411164 GCA_028533085.1 Varecia variegata | reverse complement strand
ATTTGTTATATGCCAATCTATTATAATTATTATAGTTATTATCCTTATTGATGTTCAGCTTGACCAGGGAAACCTTATTCTGGCTGGCTTCTGAGTCCTTTTGGCATGACTGTTTGCATTTTTGGTATGATGAGGTATTCTAGGCTTCTTTTGTACATTTGCTGCATCATATTTGGAATCAGTCATTTCTGCAAAGAAGACCAACTCCTTTGGAGGGAATGATGTTTAGAGTTCCTAATCTGATTGCTAGGGGTACTCATTCCTACTAGGATGCTCGCTGTTTCTAGGCCTGACCGCGAACAGAGCTAGGAAATTGTGTGTGTGTGTGTGTGTGTGTGTGTGTGTGTGAGACAAAACATATAGAGTTTGTACTCATACTCCCAGTTCACTGTCAGGACTACAGAATTTTTACCTAATCTCATTAATCTTACATTTGCATCTCCTATTAACCAGAAAATCTTGTTTATCAGTGATATCAATACTATTACTCATTTGATTTATGCCACAATGAACATAAAAAAGTCTCATAATAATAATAATAATAATATAGTACCATCGATAATATGATTCTTGAAAACAGTTTAGGATTTCTTGGAGGGGATGGGACAGTACTTTTAATCTTTGGGGTATATCCATTTAAAAATATACAGCCAAATTGTTGTGTTTTAATTTTTCTCTGTGTAGTATGCCAACCAGCTGGACAAATAGGTTCATTTGTTTCATTTTATTTTCATTTTTAGAGGCTTTTAAAATTTTTAATTATTTTGTAATTGGGTCAAATATTTACATATTCCACAGCAAATCCACACAAGAAGGTCTATGCAAAGTCCAGCTGCTATCCCTGTCCCCGGACCTCATTCTTCCCTCTCCCTGCTGATGTAAATGTATTTTGTGCTTGATCCTTTTATTGTTTTTTTTTTAAATATAAGCAATTGCATATATATTTTTGCATTCCTCCCCCTTTTCTTAAATAAATGGTAGTGTATTAAACACTTTTTTAATCATGTGTTTTTCACTTAATAAGAATCTTGGAGATTACAACATAGGCATATAGGATATATTTTGAATAGATTCCTAGGACTAGGATTGTTGGGTCAAAGTGTAATGCATACTGATTTTGATAGATATTGCCACATTCTCCTCTACAAGGGTGGATTTTACCATTCTCTGCAGGCATATTTTAATGTTAAAAAATTAAATAAGAGATACTACCTCTACTGAGAAAGGTTAAGTGATTGCTCAGAAGAACTGGACTTGAAATTCCAAAATACTAAGTAGTGGCCCAGTGGTCTGACCCACTCTACCATACCCTCTCCCCATTTTACAGACGAAGAAATTGAGATACAAAATAGGGACATGACCCACCCTAAATGACATAACAAGCTAGTACTTAAAATCCACATCTCCTGACCCTAAAATTGGATCTCCTTTCAATATTTTATGAATTTAATTATGGTGAACTTGCTTTGCTTAACTGTAAATAGGGAATAAAAACCTAGCAGTTCTAGGAAGCTAAAAAATTAACAAGATAATTAGGGGTAAATTCCAAGGTAAGGCTTAACTTCTTTAGGCGAATAGGAAATCAGCAATTAGACCATGGTGTCAGTGCACTAAAATGATCTATGGATGAGGGAGACAGTCACCCTTGCAGGAGAAGCTGTCCCATTTCTTGCAGAGTGCTTTGAACTTCTTTGAACAAAGATGCCGTTATGTTATGCAAAACTTTACAAATGAATTTGGACAAAGATGTAATTTTCCCAGTGAATGAACAAGCTGCAAGCCACAAAGCCTTTTTTTTCTTTTCCTAGAGTAACCCTGGGGTTCTCCTTTGTGCTTGCTTTGAGACAGGTTGATTGACTTATGTGCAATTTGGGAGGCTGGAGTTTTCCTTCCCTCTGCAGATTGGAACGGAGCTGCCTCGGGTGTTGCAGGGAGGAGGCTGAATGAGGCAGAGAAGGTGAGTGGGGCTTCGGCCTGGGGCACAAGTCGAAAGAGGGGGCAACCCTTGCCTCCTGCCTCTTCTCTTTCTTCGCCTGACCCTAGGAGTCTTCTGAGGGGCGTCTCCCTCCTTCCCAGAGACAGGAGCCCAGAGTTGGCCATAGAGCAGCACCCCAAGGCTCTCCCGGCAAGGAGGCTGGTGTGGAAGGCGTTTCTGCCGTCTTTCCCAGCAGGTGCAGTCAACCAGCATTAGTGCTGTCCACCTTAATTGAAAAATTGGGAAACAGCTTTGTTTGTGGCCCACATGCCCCTTTAGCCTGGGCCTCCACAACCTGGGAGCCTCCTGAGTGACAGCCCTGGCATATGGGGGGCAGTCCGAGGACCCTCCTCTGGGCGGGGCATTGGCCCTGGCAGATGGACAGCTGTCTGGGGCACAGTAGGCGGCCGGGGGGGCCCACAGCACTGAAGCCACACCCCACGTCCGGGCTCTGCATTGTTCCATTCTGGGTTAGAGTTTCCTGCTGCTCCCAGCAGCTCCTGTTTTACTCTCAGGCCAGGGGGGCAAGGGAGGACCACGTGGGCCACGATTTTCACAGAGCAGTAACTGGCAGTGGACAACAGGCCTCCTGGAGGCTGCTGGGCTGGGCGAGTCTGACCTGGAGCCCTGATGGGAAATTCTTTGTGTTTGGGCGTCTCTGCCTCATTTTCTCTCTTTGTCCTCCTAGAAGGAGTTGGGGGTGGGGCCTGGGGGGTTGAAAGTTGAAAGGTAGAATCGGAGCAGGCCGATGCCGTGGGCGTGGGATGGGGACAAACCTGAGGGACATCCAGCCCCACTGGCTTTGTGACCTTCGGGAAGTTTCCTAACTGTTCTGGGCCTCAGTTTCCTGGTTTATACAGTGGGGATAATAATGAACATTTTGTTGTAAAGATTAAATTAAAAAGTAAACATATAAAGAGCCCTGTGTGGTGCCTGGCACATAGTAGGTGTTCAGTGAATGAAGGTTATGATTACTCTCTCATATCAACAGCAGTTCAGATATACTTGTTTTTCATCAAGGTAGTTTCTACGTGGGCCGTTTTAGGGCTACTGGTTACCTTGGAACACTGTCAGCTTTCAGGGACCACCTGGGAAACTCATCTGACCGCGGGGCTTTTTTACCCCATCATTGTTACTAAACACTGAACTTGAACTTACTGACTGGTGGGGGGGCGGGGGCACACCATTCTTTTGTGTTACTGTGTGTGGGGGACTCTGATCACAAAAGTGGTACACTAGTTTATTTAAATGGGCACGTAATATATGTAAAGCTGCATGGGAACAGATGCCCAGCCTCGTGACAGATTCAGGGAGTCCGTCCAGCTTTGTGTCACCACGTCCGCTCTCTTGGCACTTGTTCACGCATCCTCCCTGCTCTGTATTCCTGTCCCCCCCAGGCTCCCTCCCCAGCCCCCCCTGGGCACAGACACTCAGAGTAGCCCAACCCAGTCCCCACTGAAGGAACCTGGCAGCTGCCTGATGATGCCAGCGTCACCGCCCAGCAGCGGATCTGGCTGGCAGTGGAGTCGAGCCCTGCCGCATTCTGCCTGAGCAGACTCTTCTAGCTTGCGCTTCTGGATCTTCCGGTCTAGTCAGCGATCTCGAATATTGGTTCAGAGCTTTTTGCTTTTGATAGTGTGTCCACTGACATGAATCGTGTTACCGGACTCCCCCCACCATTCTGTGATATGAGCAAAGCTGGTGTCATCGCTCCCATTTGATTGATGCCTAAACTGAGGCTCCAAGAAGCAATCTCCCCCAAGGGTCACAAAACTAATTCGTAAAGGAGCCCCTACTAGAACTCTGATGCCCTGAATAATGGGCTGTTTTTCTTGCATACTGCCTCCTCCAGTCTGAAGCACCTGCAAATCAGGAAGGGGGAACCCCCGTGAAAGGTCGTTCAGACACACAGGGCAAGCTGGGAAAAGAAGGAGTGCAGGAAAGACACGCTGGCAGGGCCGTATGGCTATTGAGGGAAAATAAGTTCTGAGAGAAGAGGAGCTGATCCCGGGGTCCTTAGACACATCAGCATGGAGTACTCCCCACACTCCAGGCGCTGTGCTCCTCCTCTAGCCGGCCTCTGAGTAGGCCCATTACTGCCCACCTTTTGCTGGTGACAGAAGAGAAGCACACAAAGGTTAGGGCACTTGCTCAAAGCCCCCTAGCTGAGAAAGTGCCAGGGCCTGGATTCGAATCTCGGTGCAGCTCTGAGACCTGCACGGCTGACCATTTGGGTTTGGGCTGGTGTGTTTTTAGGGTGGCTTCTCAATGGAAACACTGCACAGCTATTTCTGAGCAAGCGTCCCACCAGGTTCCAGATGTGGATGTGGTTTTGTAGCTCCAGCTCGGAAGCCTCCTAAGAAGGAAGCGTTGTGTTTCTCTGTCCCCCTCCCTCTGGCTCTTCTCCCTTTGTTCCCAGGCCATGGCCATCTGGAGGTGCCCCAGGTGTCTGTTCCTGAGCCCACACGGCTCCTCCTGCCCCAGCCTGTGGCACCTTCCTGCCCCCTCCCCTCCTCCTCCCCCCCTAGTGCTCCTTGTCAGCTGGGGTCACTGGGAGCAGACCCCGGCCCTCTGACACAAGGCAGAGAAGCCACCCAGCTTCCCCAGGCCTTGAATTTCCCCAGTGGATCCATTTGGTTAATTGCACTCACACCCCTAACCCTTCTGCCCGTCAGTGAGAAGCTGGGCCTCCTCTCTCCAGAAACATTGCAACAGGCAACCTCAGACAACATGGGCTCAGGACACAAGCTGTGGATTGATGGGGGCGGGGCCGTGGATCTTCCTTAGGAATTGTCTGTTCTGTTTCCCCATTCCCTGCCCCAAAACCAATTCCAGGCCCTGGGGAAGCCCCCCTTGCTTAGCCCCCTTTTCCTGTGGGCACTGAGATCTGTAAGGTAGCGGGGCGGGGGCGGGGAGGGGACCTCGGTGGCAGCAGTGAGAGCCACGCCCCTTCATAGCTTTTGCTGTCCACCTCCTTTATGCCAACGTGAAGCAGTCATGTCTAGACCCCTCTCAGCCTTTCCTGCTGCCCTCAGCCCACCTCCACCAAAGGCTGTGGGGTTTGAGACAGCATGTCACCCTGTGAGTTTCTGATGCATTATTAAAGAGGGCCACAGATTTTGGCAAAGGGAGGCCCTTCCAGGGCGTAAGACATAAAGCTTTCCTCTATACCACCGAAGCCAACAGTCTTTGGCACTCATAGCTGCCAGCACTTTGCAACCAGACTCCTAGACAAGTGGGGCATCTTATAACTTAGGAAAAACCTCACTCTCTGTTGCCCCCCCTTTCTGCTCCCACCTCCCCTCCTCCAGGCCTCATGCATTCTCACGTCTCCTCCAGCCTGTGGAAGCCTGCCGGGGTAGCAGTTGGATCCAGACTGATGTCTGTGTTGGATGTAAATGCAGAAGGCTGAAGGGAGGGAGGGAAGGAACAGATGCTGCTCCCTCCTGCTGTCTTAGTCCTTTCCTCCCTCTGCCTTGCTTATCACGTCAGACAGGAATTTTTAAAATGCAACTGGGGATGTGCTATCCTCAGAATATCAGCAGCTAAACCAATATTGACAGCCGAATGGACGTCACTCGGGAAGAAATGACCCAGCTCTCTCTCTGGGGTTGCGTCTAGCTGTCTCGTTGACATCATAGGTCATAGGTCATAGGTCATGGGGCATTGGTGGAAGAAGCTGGTGTGGAATGTTTTGATGACGGACACCGTGGCAGAGGCAGGAGAGAGAAGAGCCCAGAGGGACTTTGGCTGGTCCCAGGAACCTCCATTTCTCTCTGGTCCAAAGTAGACCATGCCTGTGCAGATAACCGTATGGCTGTGAGAGTCAACACAGAGACAAGGTGTGGCTCTCTGCACAGGCATTGCCTGCTCTGCAGGTCTGCAACGTGGATTTGAAAGCCCAGCTCATCCAAAGCCACGCAGCAAAGCACTGCACCAGCTGTCATGTGGGGGAAAGGAGAAAGGACTGGTGGTTTTGGAGTGCCAAGTATGTGCCAGGCCTTGGGTTAGATGCTATTTGTGTACATTAGCTCATTAATTAATTTAGTAATTGTCACAGCAATTGCTTGATAAGTAATGTATTTATCCCATTCTTAAAGACAAGAAAACATGTTCTAAGAATAAAGAAACTGCAGAGACCACGCAGCAGGCAAATGGTAGGACTGAAACTCAGATGCGTGTGGCTCCAATTCCACACCCTTTCCATCTGCCAGCAGGATTTCATGTCACTTCCTCCTGGAGCTAAACCTCTGAATCCGTGTCCTGCGTGTTTCCCCTGGTTTCCTGGGTAGTTGGCCATTCACCACTATTTATCAAGCCCAGTCCTGTTCTGCTTTGAGCCGACACTCCTGCAGAGGGCCTGGGAAAAAGTAGAAGACTCTTCCCTTGCCCTCGAGAAGCTCATACTATGGTTACAGGGCTGAAGGCCACCTCTCTTTGCCCCACCCCAATTTCACCCGTAGTCTTGCCTCTCTTTTTTTCTGTGTTTGAGCCTAGTCTGTGGTTTTCAAATGGCTTTGGAACCATGTATGGTCTGTTGAAATTAGGCTTGGAATCCCCCCAATTGAGGACACAATAAGTGGCTTGATAAGAGTGATGTCGCCATAAAAAAAAGATGGATTAATACCTTTTGCAACAATCTGGATGGCGCGGGAGACCATTCTCCGAATTAAAGTATC
This sequence comes from Varecia variegata, assembly GCA_028533085.1. Lineage (NCBI taxonomy): Eukaryota > Metazoa > Chordata > Mammalia > Primates > Lemuridae > Varecia > Varecia variegata. The sequence continues at coordinate 20,404,510 of CM052450.1, read as the reverse complement.
TCAAGAATGGGAAAACAAACAGCACGTGTACTCACTTTTAAATTCGTTCATTGGAAATAACCAATGAGCACACATGTGCACAGAGGGTAGTAAAACTCAGTGGAAATCAATGAGGGGGGAGGGGGAAGGAGGGGCGGGACAAAACCTATCTGATGGGTACAAAGAGTGATGTCATGAGCAGATGTGTCCAGATGGTAGGTCTCAGAGGGACAGTGCCTGGGGTGAGGAAGCCGGGGTTTGAGGGGTTGGCAGGGGGCAGGGGGGGGTGCACGGCTATCGTCCTTTAGGAGAGCTGCTCACAGACAGGGGTTTCCAGCTGTTCCAGAGCCACCCTCCCTTTGTACAGCGTTTTGTAGTTTACTATGGAGATAGAGACTACTAGACAGTTTGTGACTGGCTCCTAGCCCTAGGTCTTTTTTCTTAATTAACCAATATTCAATGTATTAAAATTATACATCCTGAAACCTAATTCTTCCTTAAACTTTTAATTTCAGTCGACAAATTTGACAGTTCTTTTCGCACATCTCATAAATTTTAATAATCACGTGTTTGGTCCCATTAATAAACTTAGTTAATTTGATTCCTTTGAACATTTGAAACTGTATTTGTAGATTTAATCATTCACTTTCCTTCTTGAAGTATCACCGTTTTTTTCCCCTAACAAAGTCTTCCAAGTCCTTATATAATTCTTTTTTCTTATGAATGGTTTTAAATAACAGCTCTATTGAGATATAGTTCATAGAGTATACAATTTACCTATATAAATCATACAACTCAGTGATTTTTAGTGTATTTTTAGTGCCCACAGAGTTGGGCAGCTGCCATCATGGTGAGTTTTAGGACATGTGCGTCACCACTTCTAGCGCCCCCAAAGCCCGTGCCCTTAGCAGTCACTCCCCTTCCCCACCTCCACCCCCAGCCCTAGGCAGCCACTGATCTACCTCTCCAGATTTGCCTGTTCTGGATGTTTCATATAAATGGAAGCAAGATGGTTTCAAGGTTCATCGTGTGAACCTTTCCCCGTTATGGCTGAGTGATACTGTGCTCTATGGCTCTACCACGTTTTCTCTATCCATTCATCTGCTAGAATTATGGGGTGCTACGGTAACCTTCTGAGGAGCTCTAGGTCTTCTAATGCTAATTCCAAGGCCCCCCTCTCTGGCCTACCTTCAGCCTCTGTCTTCTCTCCCACCCGGGTCCCTCCTTCTTACTCTTCCCAAATCTTGGGCCCCCACCCTCGGGGGCTGTCACACAGGATTATTATCACTTCCCCCTCCAGCCTTCTCTGATCACTCCTCTTCCAGACAGGGCCCTGGGGAGACAGCTGCTGCCTGACACCCTGATACCCGGTGCCTTCTCCACCCACATGGAGAGGGGGTTGGGAACTTCACAAGCCTCTTTCCAGCTGTGAAGAAAGATGTGCGTCTAATTGCTGTGAAAACTTTCTCCCCCAGGGGGGAAGACGAGAGCCAAGGCAAGTGAGAAGCCTGGTTCTTGCACTGTAGCGAGGTGGTGGCAGAATTCCTTCCTAGACCAGGGAGTTGTTACTTCTGTTTCCTTTACGACCTCTGTGAATACGGAAGGAGACTGGCTAGAGCTCAGACAGTCACTAGCAGGGCCAGTGAGTGGGGCCAGCTAAGTAGGAGGGTCTGTGATGACGTTGGAGAGTCTTTTCCAGCCCAGGCATGTTTCCTAGTCCTGCCCTCGAGGATGAAGGAGGAAGCAGTAATGAGGAGACAATGCACAACCCCAGAGAATCTTAGAAAGATGGCTGGGCTGCAGCACTGGGACATCCGTCCCAGTGTCCCCAGCCCGTGTGGCGGGGCTGTCAGCAAGGCCAGGCTGTGCACTGAGGCCACCTGTGTACCTTGGGTCTCCTTGCTGTGCCGGGCTGGGATGTGCCGAGCTCCGCTTGGCCTTGGGTCAAAGAGACAGCATGAGGCAGCAACCCCTCTCCCTCCGTATAGAGGGATATACGTGTAATACAAAGATGTGCATTGCAATGTTGTTGTAATGGGGGAAAAAGAAAGGAAAGGACCTAAAGGTCCTTAACAAGCAGGAGGTTAAAAGGCTTGTAGTAGACCCACAGTGTAGTTACGACAAAGAGCACAGGAGTCTCTGTGTCCAGGCTGTATGGCTTGACAGCCCAGCCAGTGACGGTCCTACAGGTGGCTGCACTTTACTGCTGGGGCTCTGGTCCCGCTGGTGGCTTACGAATAACACAGTGCCCTGTAAAGAGCCTTTTGCCCCTAGAGAGCCCTATGTGAACGCTAGATATTCACCACATCTTCAGGTTGGTCACCTGGAGAAGGGATCTCTTCCGCCTTCTTCTTTCCCATCCCTTCCTGCTCCCCTGACTTAATAAATAGCCAAGTAGTTCAGGTTTCAACCTATAGATTAGTTCTGGGTGTTGAGCAGGAAGCAGCTGTTTCAGCCCAGTCCCTAATCCCAAGCCCAGGTGTCCCTCTCCACCCCCTCCCCAGGAGGGAACCGGGACGACCTGATACCATTCCCCGTCCCGGTGCCCTCTGTGAACTCAGCCGAGGCAGGAGAGGAGGGCACAGCCGGCTGAGTGCTGTCAGTGGTTAAACGCAGCCCCTGTCTCCTCCCAGATCTCCCCCCTGACAATGAAAGGGAGCCAAGCATGAAACACAGCCACCAGCAGATGGAGACCACCCCCTCCTGCCCTGAGAAGGGAGGGGGAAGGGGGAGTCGATCCCATACACAAGGCTTCCTTGGCTATTTGAAAATCCTAGATGACGACTGGTTGCCCCACAGGCGAGGAAGCTGGGTCCGTCCCCCAGGTGCGGGGAGAGCAGGGGTCCTGAAGCAGGCTGGTGAGTGCTTCCCCCACCCGCCACGTCCATGTCCACATGCCCCAGAGAGCTGGGTGGAGTCACCGCCCCTCCAGGAAGGAGTGAGGGAGGATTGTGTGAGCAGAGTGACTTTCTTAGAAGGTCCTGAGATGGGGATCATTTTGTTTGGGGTAACAAGGGAAAGAGGGTGCGATGTAGCTCTGTGGCAGGTGCCCTCTGAGGAGTGGGAGCCGGGAGTTCCTCCCTGCTGCTCTCCCTGCTCATCCTGTCTTCTTTCAAGGACCCCTCTGTCTTCCCCCTCCTTGCCTTGTGTTCTGTCTCCTTGGGGCAGGCCGGTGATCGTCAATGGGTGACATCCTGAGTTTCCTGGGAAACTCACCGTCCTGGCCTCAGATGCCTGTGAACTATAAGGAACAGAGTACTTGGGTCGCCATCTGTTGCATTGTTTCTTGCTTGGCATGAGAGAGGTGGAAGGGAGGTGGCAATGAGGATCAGAGGGCAGGAGGGGGACCGGCGCCCTCCACAGTGCCCAGGTCATCCCTCTGCTGGAGGCAGCACCCAGCACCCAGTGCAACTAAGCCGGAGCCTCAGGGTGAGGTGGGCAGGCTGGCAATGGAGGTGATGGCAGTTCTCAGGCTGGTGCCCGGAGCATTTGAGTCCCTAGATGTAGAGAGTCTGTCTGTGGGGAGGAGAAAATAGGGGGGCATTGAGAGTGGCCCTGACCGAAGGCTCTGAGAGTCAGTGGGGAAAGGATTTCAGAGAAAAAGATGAGTGTGTCTGCTGAGCAGGGACAGGATGCCAAGTAGATATTATTGTTAGGTTATTGCTGTTGATTTTATTACTCAGGCTTCTGCCATAACAGCAGATCTATCATACGTTACATCAGCCAGGGATTTATCATACTGATTTGTTGATAGGTTAAGCATCTCCCATTGATAAAAAGTATCTGATAAAATGGTCGTTCACTCACCCCACAAGTATTTATTGTACTGTCTCACCACAGAGGGAGACAAGACCTGGGCTCTGAGCTCAGGAAGTTCAGAGTCTGATGCAGGAGACAGATGTGGGAACAACTGATCCCCTGAGGCAGAGGCAGTGACACTGGAATAGAGCACGTGGTGCGCTGGAAGGCGCGAGGGAAATGCCGCCTACTTCCCGTGGGAAAGCAGGGACGGCATGTCTTTTTCCCATTTTTTGATGAAATTGTTTGTTTCTTTCTTGTTGATTTCTTTGTAGATTCTGGATATCGGTCCTTTATCAGATGTGTATAGTTTGCAAGTATTTTCTCCCATTTGTAGGTTGCCTGTTTACTCTGTTGATTATTTCCTTTGCCATGCAGAAGCGTTATAATTTAATTAAGTCCCATTTACATATTTTTGTTGCTGTATTTGCCTTTGGGGTCTTAGTCATAAATTCTTTGCCTATGCCTATGTCTAGAAGAGTTTTTCCTATGTTTTCTTCTAAAGATTTTATGATCTCATGCCTTACATGAGTCTTTAATCAATCTTAAATTAATTTTTGTATATGGCAAGAGATAGAGGTCCTGTTTCATTCTTCTGCATGTGGCTATCGAATTTTCCCAGCACCATTTGTTGAATACGGCTTCTTTTCCCCAGTGTATGCTGTTGTCTGCTTTGTTGAAGATGAGTACTTACATGGTTTTATTTCTGAGTTCTCTATTCTGATCCATTAATCTGTCTCTACTTTTATACCAGTACTATGCTGTTTGGGTTACTATAGCCTTGTAGTATTATTTGAAGTCAGGTAATGTGATGCCTCCCGATTTGTACTTTTTGCTTAAGATTACTTTTGCAGTTTGGGCTCTTTGGTTCCAAATGAAGCTTAGGATTATTTTTTCTAGATCTGTGAAGTAAAACATTGGTATTTTGATGGGGATTACATTGAATCTGTAAATCACTTTGGGCAGTATGAACATTTTAATGGTATTGATTCTACCAATCCATCAGCATGGGATGTTTTTCCATTTGCTTGTGTCATTTACGATTTCTTTCCTCAGTGTTTTGTACTTCTCCTTGTAGAGATCTTCCATCTCCTTGGTTAAGTACATTCCTAAGGATTTTATTTTTGTTGTAGCTATTGTAAATGGTAAGGGGGTCCTTGATTTGACTCTCAGCTTGACTGTCATTAGTATATAGAAATGCTACTGATTTGTGTGCATAGATTTTGTAACCTGAGGCTTTGCTGAATTTATTTATCAATTCTAGGAGTCTTTTGGTGGCATCTTTAGGGTTTTCTAGATACAAGATCATATCATCAGCAAGCAGGGATAATTTGACCTCCTCTTTCCCGATTTGGATAACCTTTATTTCTTTCTCTTGCCTGATTGCTCTGGCTAGAACTTCCAATACTATGTTGAATAGAAGTGGTGACAGTGGGCACCCTGTCTTGTTGTTACAGTTCTTAATGGGAATGCTTTCCACTTTCCCCCATTCAGTATGATGTTGGCTGTGGGTTTGTCATACATGGCTTTCATAATTTTGAGGTATGTTCCTTCTATGCCTAGTTTGTTGAAGATTTTTATCATGAAAGCATGCTGGCTGATTTTTTTTAATCCAGTGCAGAATGGCTGAGTTTTTTATTGGCTCTGTTGGGCTTTTATGTCTCCATTCCCCCACAATTTCCTGTGGCAGTAATGTGTGAATGTATTCCTTAGTTGGTTCTTATAGTACTATTCTAGTCATTTGATTAGTTTATTCCAAGAACTAATTGCTGGCATGTAGCCTTGGTAACACTGATCTGTTGGTTTATCCCTAGGCATTAATTCGGGAGCACAACCTTGGCATACCTGCAGAATGGTCTTATCCGTGGCTCTTAGGCATTTCAAACTGAACACGTGGGGTTCCATGCTCATGATCTCCTTACACCTCAGTGACTGCCAGACTCACTTTCCCATCTTTATTCTTGATGCCAGTTATTAGCTTCATCCGAGTCCAGTTTCCCAGCCTAGAAACCTTGACGCCATCCTTCTTCTCACATCTACCACCAATCAGTCATCAGATCCCATTGATTCTAACCCCAAAACAGTCCTCACATCTCAGGGAGGCCTCCAAGACCATTAAACCATCCTTCTGTTATGTGATCTCCCTCCCTCTCTCCCACTCTGCTTAGAGGCCCCTGTGGGATCTGAAGTCTGGGAGAAGGTAAGTGGAGTAAGGGGGAGAGGAGTCATGGTCTACGCAACCTCACCCCTGGGCTTCCCTCCCAGAACAGCGGGATGCTATAAGGCAGAGCATGGTCTGTGGCTAAGCCCCAAACCAGCCACCCAATGGGCAGATCACAAGACTCTCTTGGATTAGGCTTACCCTATTTTCATAGAAAACATAAAGCTCTTGCTTTTAGTGGAGTCACTTGAGCTTGTCAGGAAGAAATGCAGTTAAGAAAGTAAAAACAGCTTACATTCGTATTATGCTTCATGTTCCTGTACATTTTCTCATTTATTTCTCAGAACAACCTCCTGAAGCTGGCAAAACAGTAATATTTATTTCCATCTTTGAGGTTATTTTTTTTTAAGTCTTCTAAATAATTTACAAGTAATTTACAAAAGATAAGAGGCAGGATTGAGACCTTTGCTTGGATCTTTCTTTCCAAAAATATTCTCTGCCAGGGACTATGCCAGTCACTGGAGTTACAGGAATGAACAGGGCATGGTCTCAGCCTCAAGAAGTACGTGAAGAGGGGAGAAAGTTTAAACCAGAAATTAGAAAACGAAAGCCGGGAGACCAACGCTAGCCCAATTCCTGCCTGTTTTTGTAAATAAAGTTTTGTTGGAACAGAGCCATGCCCACTCACTTAATGTCTTATGGCTGCTTTTACACTATGAAGGTAAAGTTCAGTAGTCATGACAGAGACTGTATATCTCTCAAAGCCTAAAATATTTACCATCTGATGTTTACAGAAAAGGTAACCTTTAGTTTAAGCATAGGTTTCCCACAGCGTGCTAAGGCCCCATAGAGGCAGGTTATAGGTAGTAGAGTGGAGGTGAATGCTCAGCTCTGCTGTGTGGGGGGCACATGGGGGGAGCACAGGGAATTCCTCACCAGGCAGAAAATGTCTGAGCAGGGTCTTGAAGACCAAGTAGGAATTGACCACGTGACAAGGAGGGAAGGCCCTTCCAGGCACAGGGGACCACATGAGTAAAGTGTGGAGGTAGCAGGTGGGTGGCATGGCGTGCAGTTAGGAAGCAGCTAGGGCTTGGGTGGAGTTGGGGCCTGCAGGAGCCTGGTCTCTAAGAGCCTTATATGCTGCCCTCAGAAGTCTGGGTTAGAGCTTATAGATAGATGAGTGTGATGACATGGGAGAGTTTTCAGAGGAGCATTGACATGATCAGATGGGGGATTAGAAAAAGCACCGTAATGGAGAATGGATCAGGTGGAGGAGACCAGCCAGGAGGTCACTGTAGTAGTCTGTGACATGTATGTATGGGAAAGGTGAGACGGGTGGCAGTGTGGGGGTGGGGAATGAGCGACCCTGGGAAGTAGACAGTCTGAGGGCCTTGGTGCCTGGGTGTGAGCCGTGAAAAGCGGTGGGATTTAGAGGTGATGCCCAGATGTATGGCTTGGATGACTTGGGTGGGTACCACCAATAAAGATGGGGACTAGAGATGGGGGAGGGGACCCCGACAGAGACAGAGGACATTAGGCAGAAGAAGAGGATCCAGCAGTGTGATCAGTGCTGCTGTGGAGTTTGGAAATGCCAGCCTGACGAGGGGGCCTCAGAGTGATTTTTTTTTTTTTTTGAGACAGGGTTTCATTCTGTCACCTGGGCTAGAATGCAGTGGTGTCATCATAGCTCACTGCAACCTCAAACTCCTGGGCTCAAGTGATCCTCCTGCCTCAGCCTCCTGAGTAGCTGAGACTACAGGCATGGGCCACCATACCCGGCTAATTTTTTCTAGTTTTAGTAGAGATGGGGGTCTCGCTCTTGCTCAGGCTGGTTTCGAATTCCTGGCCTCAAACGATCCTCCCGCCTCAGCCTCCCAAAGCAGAGTGATGTTTAGAACAAGGAGGAAAGCATGTTAGGATGGCTGGAGTGGTTAACAATTTCCAGTGCCTCCAGGAGACTGGGCAAAGGAAAGACTGGGAATGCTGGATTTGGCCACCGGCAGGCCAGTGAGTAGGAGGTCAGAGGAGGAAGGCTGGATGAGGAGTGAATGGAACTAAATAAGCAAAGGCAGAAGCCATAGACCACTCTTGGAAAAAAAATTTTCATGAGAAGAGATGGAGGAAAAAAAGCAGGTATATATATCCAGGGAGGCTGTGGGATACAGAGAATGATCTTTTGGGTTCGTTACAAGATGAGAGAAACGAGGATGTTTCTCTGCTGAGGCAGGAGCCGGTTGGGAAGAGTCTGGAAAGTCTGGGCAGAGCAGTAGCTGCTGGCCCAGGGCAGGTCGTGTGGAAGGTGGGGCTGCGCCCGGGCAGAGGTGGGCAGGAGGAAGGACAGTTTTTGTACAGAAAGTGTAGGCAATGGGAAACTCAGGCATTCGACCAACATTCTAGGGGCATTTCTGATTCTGACAGCACTGTCAGTTGCAAGTGATAGAAAATTCACCTCCAACTGGCTTAAAATTGAAGGAATTGTTAATGTAAATGTATATGTATTTTTAAAACCCACAATAAGGCTTGTTTCAGGAAATGCTCAATCAGTAACTCAAACAGTGACATGAAGGATCAGGTCTCCCATGTGTTCTCTCTGCCTTCTGGTTTATCCTCAGATTCCACATAGAGACCCCTCACCCCCACTTCCAGCAGCTCCAGCCTCTCCCCATCTGGGCGATTATCACAGGGTCTCTCTCGGAAGAGAGGGGACATTTACCTTCCCTAGAACTCTCAGTAAAAGTCTTCAGGAGTCACGTTGTCTCTCGCTGGGATAGATGCCCAATTCCTAAACCGGTTGTGGCCAGAGAGGAGAGGGATGCTAGCTGGCTTAAACCAATCAGAGCCCAACCCTGGAATAGGGTAGGACCAGCCTGAGCAAGGGTGGAGAGGAATTCTGCAGAGAGAACTGTGGTGCCGTGGTTGGGAGGAGGATAGTATGGGTGCTAGATAAGCATCGGGTAAATGCGCACCAGGTTCTCTGTGTGCTTATACTGCGTGGGTTGATGAAGACACTGTCTCAGCCTCAAGGAACTCATGACGCAGTTGGGGAAGTGGACAATTCATTGACACCGAGGTCTAGCACTCATGACAGTGAGTGTATCCCAGAATGGTCTGAGGACACATAAAATGAGGACCTGATCCAGCCTTGGTGGGAAGGGGCAGTGCAGGGAAACCAAGGGAGGCTTCCCAGAGGAGGTGTCACTGGACCTGAGCCTAGAAGATGACAAAGAGTTGGGTGAGAGAAGGAGGGCAGTAAAGGTAGGTGAGGAGAGTGAGGGAAAGATAGCATGGAAGTGAACAAAGACCACCTGAATGAGAATAAGCAGAGCTATCTATTCAGAGCTTGCTACAGCAAGGGGGTCAGCTGCCATCACGTGCATTTGACAGAGACTCAAAGATGGGAGTGGGGGGCTTTGTCGTGAGTACAAGGGAGGCTTCGGGTGTGTCTGGGCTGGCATGGGAAGGTGAAGGTGGGCTAACTAGCACGCAGGAGGGGAGCGGTGGGCAAGCGGAGCTTCATCTGTATTTTTAGCCGCTCCCCTACCCCACTAGCCGGCATCACCTCCTGAGCTCCGCCTCCCCCCCACCCCCGCCCCAGGTCCATGGAAAAAAATGATCTTCCATGAAACTGGTCCTTGGTGCCAAAAGGCTGGGGACCGCTGCTCTAGAACAGCGCCCACCACCGGCTCTGCTACATGAATGAATCCCACCGACTGCGGCCCGGAGGGCTGGGGCGGCTTCCGCTCCCGGAGACGAAGAGCTGCCGGCTGAGCTGTGTCTCGGCACTGCCAGTCTTCTCTCCCCGTCACTTCAGCTGTGTTGTGACCACCGGGACAGCCTGCCCAGAACGGGGCTGCGGGAATGTGAGGCGCTCCCGATGGCGACAGCTTGCGGGAGCCGTGGGCATCTTGTCTGTCTGCCAGGGACAGCTTGTGGCATCAACACCAGGGGCCCCCAATATGGGGAAAGAAAGCAAACCAGGACCCAGAAAAAAGGGGAAAATAGACAAGCAGGCTGCGATCGCGTATGCGTGATTATTGTAACTACGTACTCGTGTTGATGATGTCGTGCATGGAGCCAGAACGCTTCCCTCGTCTCCGCTCAGCTGACATTCATCGAGCCCTGCTAAGTGCTTTATGTAGGAACCGTGTCATACGAATAAATCCTCGCGGCTGCCCTCTAGAGGCGGTGCTATTCCCCGTTTTTCAGATGCCAAATACAAAGCTCCCAAGGTTCAGCACTTGCGAAGACCCCCACCTTCTAAGTGGGAGGGGCCTCAAACCCAGGCGGTCTGACTGCACGGCCCGTGCTCTCGCCGAACTGGCCCAAGACGCTGTCAGTCACGTCCAGCGGTCTTCCCGGGTGGCTGATCAGGACTGGAGTCACAAATGCCCCATCTCTGACACTTTGCATCGGAATCCCTCACGAGCCTTGCAGATTTCAAGGCCTTGAGTTCAGACAGGTTGCCCACGGATGTGGACCACCCCTGTGTAAGATAACAGGTTCTGAGGGTGTTCAGATTCAAAAAGTTTTTCAAAAACCCTGATTTGGTCCCTGCTAGAAGTTTGAGGGTCCAGGAATCTGCACGTGTAAGTAGTGCGCAGGTGATTCTGAAAAGCACTCAGCTTTCTTCTTCCTACATGGGAACGTCGTCAGTAACACACTTGGCCAAATGCCTTTGGGACGTTTTACACAACAGCAGCAGGATGTTTCCCGTGCAGACGGCTCGATTCTCCTTCTTTCCATGTGCGTGTGTGTGTGTGCGTGTGTGTGTAGGGCATGGGGGGGCTCAGACATACAAGAACTGAATCGTGTTCCCCACTACATAGTACACCATCCGCCCACACGGGATTCCTCTCTTGCTTGTGTTTATTGCTGTTCTTTTCCTCGCTCTCCCCCCACCCCCACCCCAGCAATAAGGCTCCTCTAATGTGTTTTAAATCCTCACAATCTACCTCTTACCTGTTTGATTAGATGTATTAGTAAAAGGATCCTTCAAACACATTACATTTGTAGTGTGTTTAATTCCCCTGAATGGGGCTGTGGGATAACCCTTCCCCGAGTCTCGGGGACACGCGTGTCTCTTGAAACCTCCTCCTATCCGCTGCTAGTTTCGCCCGTGTGGAGCCAAACAGAACAATTCTACGCTCTCTCGCGGCACGTGAAGACAGGCACGGTGGCCCTTCTCCTCCGGCCCTGCCTGTCTCCCCTCCACCTTCCCTCGTAGGACGTGGGACGTGGGAGTTTCCTCCCCCTCTCCAGGGTGGTCTCACCAGAGCCCACCGCACCCCCGCCTGCGTGTCGTGTGAACACTTCTCTCCACCTCAGCAGTCGCCTTTGTGTCGTCGGAAGGGCTGGCAGAGGACGCTGGGCAATGACGTGGCCGGGCTGCAGAGCAAGGCTGCGTGTCACTGAGGCTGAGTTGGCAGTGTGACCTGACCGCTGTGGGCGAGTGACCCTGCCCCTCGCCCCCTCTCCCTGGCGATCAGGACAGGGACTGCAGGCCTTGCCGACACGGGGCACCGCAGGCGGGCGTCTCTGCCCTCACCCCACATTGGGTCCTTCGAGCTCCGCACTAGAACCCCCTCGCCCGGATGGATGGTGGACTCTCCCTTGCCTTTGGGCTGGATGGAAATTTCCTCAGAATGTGTGGGACAGTCGCAAACTGTGTTCCAGTCTTCCAAGCGGAGTGAGCCCGGCCCGGGGAGCTGAGGCCCCCGAGTGCTCGTGTCAGATACCCTGCCCTCCTCGTCTCTGCCCTTTTCTCTTTATGAGCACATTACAGAGACCAATATTATACCTTTTTTATCGAGGTGAAACTCACATAACATAAACCATTTTAAAGTGCACAGTTCAGTAGCATTTAGGACATTCACAATGTGTGCAGCCGCCACCTCTATCTTATTCCAGAACATTTTCATCATCCCCAAAGGAAACCCCATGCCCATCGCACGGTTACTCCCCATTCACCCTTTCCCTCTGCGTCTGGTCACCACCCATCTGTGTTGTCTTTATGTATCTACTGGTTCTAGGCATTTCTTTTTTCTTTTTTTTTTTTTGAGACAGAGTCTCACTCTGTTGCCCAGGCTGGAGTGCAGTGGCATCATCATAGATCACAGCAACCTCAAATTCCTGGCCTCAAGCCATCCTCCCGCCCTGGCCTCCCAGAGTGCTAGGATTACAGGTGTGAGCCACCTCTCCCGGCCTTAGACATTTCTTACATGAAATTTATATATGGGATCATTCAACATGTGACCTTTAGTGTATGGGTTCTTTCACTGAGCATATTTTGGAGCCTCATCCACATTGTAGCATGTATCAGTATTTCATTCCTTTTTATGACTGAATAACATTTCATGGTATGTAGATACTAAAATTTGTTTCTCCATTGATCCATTGATGGACATTTGGGCTGTTACCACCTTTTGGCTACCGTGAATGAAGCTGCTATGAACATGTGTGTACATGTACTTGTTTGAGTACCTGTTTTTAATTCTTTTGGGCATATACCTAGGAGTAGAATTGCAGAGTAATACAGCAATTTTATGTTTAACTTTTTTGAGGAACTGCCAAATTATACATTTCTTTTAAAAATAGCAACCTCACTCTGGTACTTCCGTGTATATAAAAAGGCAAGGAAAGTGGGTGGAGAAGCCCTGGGCTAGGAGTCAAGAGATCTGGGTTCTTTTTCTAGCTTTGCCACCAACCACCTGGGTGACCTTGAGCAAGTCACTTCCCCTCCCTGGGCTCTTATTTCCTCATCTCAAATGAAAGGAGGTTGTATAAAGCTAAATGATCTTTAAATTCTTTTCATCTTTTAAGATTTTGTTGGAAAATATTGGGTTCCAGAGAGTAAAGGGGGCGAGAATTGTTAGACAGCTAAATGTGATTATTTCAATATTCTTTATCTACTGTGTTGTTAAATTGTGAGTTTAAAATGTCCCAAACAATCAGGCTTTTTTCTTGCCAATGTGTTTCTGGTTTAATGAATAGCTTCTGGCTTCCTAATTCCATCAAGATTCCCCAAATTAAATATCCTTCCCTTTCCCATTACTTCCTACGGCTTGGCAACTCCTAAACCAGACATGGCGGTCACGGAGCCAAGATGGAGCTGTCACCGCGGCCCCCGCTGAAGGGATGCTGAGCCTTCCCCTAGCGCAACTCCCTCCACACCAAGTTTCGGCTGATGGTCGGAGTCTGGTCTCTGGAGGTGTATGAGCCAAAGAGGGGGCATTGCCAGGCCCTTTTCGGAACAGTGTAAGGACCGTCTTAGAGAGTTAGGAAGAACCAGAGACCTCCTGTGATGCCTTCTAGACAAAGGGTCCCTGCTTGGGAGATTTTCTACACTCTTAACCCTCTTGCAATGGTTGGTTTCCTAGCCAGAATGCAGCATCTGTGTAGGATGAGCGTTTTTTCTTCTACTAATTAGTAGCCTTTGCAGTATGCAGCCCAGGTCCACAGCAAGTGCTCTCCTGCGCCTCCTGGTGGTTTTCTGGGGAAACGTGAGGTTTTAAAAACAAGATCCAATTGTCTTCTTATTTTGTTCATTCAGTCAGGCATTAATTTGTTCATTTTTTTCATCCATTCGTACAACCATCCATTACATATTTTTGAGGGCCTGCTATGTTTTAGGTACTATGATAGATTCTAGGAGTAGAATAATAAGACAGGGCACTTCCCCTTATAGAGCCTTCATTTTTATAGGGGAGACAGACAAGTGGCTTTTGGAATAAATACAAAGTGAAAAGCATCGGGATGGGGAGAGTAAAGGGTGTGCAGGAGCACAGACGAGGGACACGTGGGTCAGGTCCTAACAAGAGAAGGCAGACTCAGCATTCTAGACAGAGGTCGATCTGTGCAAAAGTCAGAACGTGGTGCGTGGAGGGACCCGGTAGACGAGCAGTATCGGCTGGAACACAGGACACGAGGGGGTGGTGAGAGCTGAGATGGCACAGGGGGCACACTCTGCAGGGCCTCTGAGCCATGTCAAGGACGCTGCCTTTAACTCCTCAGCAGCAGGGAGCTATCGAGAGTTGGACTAGGGGAGTGACATGTTTACGTTTGCCCCTTAGAAATAATAGCTCTGGTCGTGGGTGAAGAGTGAGTCAGAGGGGCAAGAGTGGATGCAGAAAATATCACATGATACCCCATTAATATGCATGATTATTATGTATCAATTAAAAATAATAAAAGCTAGAAAGACTACTGCAGGCGGGAAAAAAGAATGGAAGCAGAGAGACCACTTAGGAAGCTGGTGCAGTATCTGTGGCATGAAATCATGGCGGCCAAAACCAAAGTGGTAGCAGTGCGCAGGGAGGCAAGTGGATGGAGCCCAGAAATATACATGAGGTTGGGGGCAGATTCCAGGAAAAAAAAACTGCTAAAATGTGAATCAAATCCTTTAGCTTGCCCCATACCCTGGCACGTGGGAGGTTCCTCATCCTTTACAACGATCAGTGGATGACCTGCATTTTGCTCCAGGTCCCCAGATAGGTGGCTTTGGATCTGTTGCCCTCCCATACTGCAAGCCCCAGAGCCCTGTCCCTGTCCCCTGCACCCTCAGTCAGGATGGATGGGAGGTGGTGGGTGTGCACAGTTGAGAGCTGGCTTCAAGTTGCTGCCAAATACAACTACGGGAGAATGATGTGTCCATTTGATAGGTACCCATGTAGTCCAGGGAAGCTGGAGGAATTCAAGAGCAGCTCCTCCTGCCTTCCTCTTTGGCACCACTTGGCACCAAGATAGAACAGCAAACTGGACCAATTTTTAAGACTCCGTGTTTCAGAGCCTTGGGTAATCTTAAAGCTCTGTATGTGAGTCTCAACTGCAGGCCCTTCTTGCTCTTCTCTCTCAGGAGAAGGGGAAGAAGAAGGATTTGTCTCTTAAGGATCCATTCCAGGCTTCTTGCACAGCCGTTTTTAACCCCATCCCTGTAAGCCCTGGAATGATTTCTTGTGCTTGAGAATGTGAGCTTTGGGCTGTCATAAATGCTGCTCATTCTGCCGCCCACCTGAGGCCCACTTCTTCTGGGTCATTGTCTCACCACTGCCATTATCTGTAAAGGGACAACATCAGGGACCACTGCACCTTAGCTGCACAAAATATTTGCAAAAATCATTAAATAAAGTCCTTTGGGCAACCAAGTTGTTACCTATCTAACCCATGATCCTCAGGGCTGCCAACATCACCCTGCCCCCCTCGCCCTGGGACCCAAGGACATCGGTGTGATCTTTTCTCTGTGCCCCTGCCCTAAACACACTCGGCCCTAAGCACGCTCAACACCTGTGTTTCAGAGAAGCTGTGAGCTTAGCGCATTTCTTACCAGCTCAGCTCATGGCATCTTCCGGATGCTGGCCCTGCAGGCCAGTGGGCCAGTGTTTGTTTTCCTGACTGTTCTATGCAGAGTTTCCCTTTCTGCTGTAACAGTGACTCTCCAGTGGGGGTGGTTTGCCCTCCAGGGGACAGTTGGCGATGTCTAGAGACGTTTTTGATTGGTGGTGGCAGAGGGGTGAGCTCTACTGGCGTCTAGCTAAGGACACTGCTAAACGTCCTACGATGCACAGGACGGTTCCCCACACCGAGAATTGTTCAGTCCCAAATGTCAATAGTGTTGAGGTTAAGAACCTGTTCTAGAATGTTATTCTGTGACTGAGGGGACCCTTGCGTCCTCCAAGGCCCTGTAGGATTGCTAGAGAAAACCACAAGTTCAAGCCAAACTCACTTGCTGTTGCGTTTCTTTCCCCAGCTGAGCTCTGTCCGGGAGGCCCAGTTAAAGCGGCTGGAGGCGGCAAGACCCCAAGGGCTGGGGAGCCGGGAGCGGGGCCTGGCGCTGAGGATGGCCAGGCAGCAGCCCCCGCCCTGCGTGCACGCAGCCTTCCTCCTCTGCCTCCTCGGTCTTGGCGGAGCCATCGAGATTCCTATGGATCGTGAGTCCTGCTCCATCCTCTTCTCTTTCACTCCTGATTTTGGGCAGAGCCGGGGGAGGGGAGTTGGGAGAGTTAAGATCCTTCAGAGAAGGTCGGGGAGGGGCAGCAGCGGATTCTGAGATTCAGAACAGAGAACTGGCACAGGCTCGTGTTTGGAAAGCCGAGCTGTGCGCCACAGGGCTGTTCTCTCTGCTCTGGCTGAGCAGGTGCTGGGCGGGACCAGAGGTGGCCGGGCTTGGAATTCTGAGTCCCACTTGGACTTCGTCCCTCTGCTCCTACAGTCATAAAAGCAGCTTCCAGGGTCAGGTGTGGTGGACTGTTCTTACTTGCCTGATGTCTGATCCATCTAAAACTGGACCCTCCGGCCCTCCCGGCTGGATTAATCAGGAGGACGGATGGCCTGGAGAGGGCTGGGAGGGGAATTATCCTTGCAAAAGACATGGCTGAGTGAGACATTGGAGTAGTGCCCCGTTATAATGCCTCCACGGGAGAACCAGACACGGATTCCTTCTGTTCATTTTCACCTTTCCCATAATAAAGATGAAAAGTAAAATCCCTGTCATTCTGTTTCTCGTGGCTGGGGCATTATTTGACCATCAGAATCATGAAGTAAGGGGCTTAAAATGCTGACCTGTCAGCCCTGTCTCCAGCAGCCATCTCTGTTGCTGGGTTCATAAATGGCCCGTTGATTGGCAGCCGTGCTGCTTGGCCACCTTTGCCACAGTCCTGACACTGCTGTGGGCAGTCTTAGCATCCTGGTGCTAAGATGTGTGCACACCACCTCTGACCCCTGTTCCTCGCATCAAGGAATGGATGGGACCCACATGACGCCAACACTGGCTCGGGCCGTCTCCAGTTGACAGATGTCTGGGGACGGGGTGGGAGGGTAATACAGACTCCAAGAAGTCCCCACTGAGCTCTCCAAAGCCAGGCCATGGTCCTGGAGTTAGCGTAGTTGGGAAAAGAGTTGCAGGCGTCTCGGCCCTCCTCGCACACCACTTCACCAGTAAAGCTGCCCCAGAGGAGGCAGCTCTTCTGGGCCACAGAAGGCCTGTAGCAGCTGTAAGTCAGACCCAGAGGCAAGATGGGCAGGGCCCTGCCGCCCCGCTGAGAGCTCCAGGTATGTGGGCTTGCGTGTGCGTGTGTGCACGTGTGTACATGTGCATGTGTGTGCATATACAGGCACCCACGTGTGTGCACATGCACAGGGAGGAAGGAGAGCAGAGTTGTGAAGGGAGCCGTTCCCATGGCTACCGTCTGCCCGGCTGGCTCAAGGAGAGTTTCTCATTAACAGTTCCAGGCAGACAGTCTAATAAGGAGCGTAGTAAGGCCGTGTCCCTGGAGAGGAGGAGGGTGCAGAGGAAACTGGGTTATCAAGGAAGTGGTGAAGGCTCATTTCTCTTCTGCCGCTTCTGCTCACTCACTCAGCTGCCACTTTGATCCCCGGGGCCGGTGAGCGAGGGGCTCCTGCACGGTGAGCCTATAAATAGATGGCTTTGGCGTCCGTGTTAAGAATGGGGATTTCCAAAGCCTGCTGGACACAGAGACACGGCAGGACCCCAGGCAGTCAGGCTCTCCAGGGTCCCACTGTGGTGCAGCGAGCTGAGAGTGCCCTGACCTCCCTGCCACCATCTCCCCATTCCAGTGTCCCTTAGGGGAGGGCCGGGAGGACCCACGGTCACCCCGTCCACGTTGTATTCATGGGAACCCAAGCTTTTGCCCGCTCAGAGTCACACAGCAAATGGGTGATAGAGTCAGAGAGAACCCAGGTCTCTTAACACCCCCAACTTGGCACCTGACGTGCCCCACCCCCACCTCCTCATCCTGCCTCCCTTTAGTCCTTCTTGGAGGTCACTGGGATCGCAGCTGCCATAGGCCAGGCAGGGCGCAAAGCGCCGTCCATGTCTCATTATCGTGATCGTCACGGCTGATCCACGGACGAGGTGCTACCCTTAGCTTACGGGTTAGAAAACAGGGAAGTGGCAGAGCCAGGATGTGACCACAGCACTTCTCTGACGGGGAGGCGAGTCCTTCCGCGACACCATCCGTGTCGGGGCAGGAGGCCCAGGCTGCCGGGAGCAAGCCGCGTGCATACTGTACCTCCCTGGTCGCTGCACACACGATGGCCATGGCAACGTGTCCCCAAGTCCACAGAGGCCGAACACAAGACAACAGGGAGCCAAGCCCTTCAGAGAGGACCCGGTGCCCTGGGAGGAGGTTCTCTTCAGCAGGTGTCCTCCTCCTGCCGGGCCCAGCGTGACACACCTGGGCTGGGGAAAGATCAGGCGTTCTTAGCTCTTAGTGTTGGCTGGGAGGGCTGGCTGCCAGGCGGACTTCTAATCACTGGCCCCGTGGGGCGTGGTCGGTGCCCCGAGGGCAGGGGCGTGGCTGCTGCTGGGGTGGTTTAGGACAGCGGCTTCCTGGAGCGGAGCCCTGGGCTCCTGCACAATCCGGAGGGCCCCGCCTCAGCCCCCGCTTTGCCAAGGGAGTCACACGCACCCCTCCCACCCGGCCCCAAGGAGAGCAGCAGGACCTTTGAAAAAAGCAAAGAGTCGCCTCATCAACCGGAGTGGGTTTGCCAAAAAGTGAGTCTGCTGGTCCCCGTCCCCCGGCATCAAGGAGACGCAGCGGTTTTCTCCTAGGAACCCGCAGAGGAGGGCAGGGGAGCGTCCGAGATGCTTCCTCCCTCCCCCCCAGATAACGCTGCAGGGTGGGCTCTGCTCACACGCCCTCACACACACTCCTCCGGGGGCGGATGGGTGCCAGAGGTCGTGACCGTCAGAGCAGAGAGAGAAAAGAGCCGCGTGAGTGAAGGGACCTGGCATCGGAGCAGGCCACTGCCCCACCCCTGCAGAGCTCGGTAGGAGCCTTTTCCTCCCCCTCGGAAGCCAAAGGAGCAAATTCATTCTCCACTGGCCATCGTCCTACAGCAGGTTCCGAAGGAGGAGAGGAGGCAGGTGGTGTGACGCTGGGTAGGAGCTTGGTCGTCCTTGTCCCTAGACAGGCTGTCCCTACTGCCATCTCCCTGTGGCCACTGATCTTCTGGGTTGATTCTGCCCCTGTAATAAATTCCTTGGCAGCACAGTGGTGGCTGCAGATGCCCTTACTCCTTTAGACAAGTAGATTCTCCGGAGGCCTCTGGCCTGGTGGTCGGTGTAGGACTGGGGCAGCTCTAGCTGCCCTGGGTCTCCGGCACCCACGGTCTTACCTCTCACTCACCTTTGTCCAACACGTCAAGGAGAACAGAGGCCTGAGGCCCCACCTGGCTCTGGCCGGGAGAGCTGGTTCTCATGCTAGCTCTGCAGCAAACTTCCTGTGTGATCTCAACCACGTGACTTCCTTCCCTTGGGTTTGAGATTCCCTGGGCGATGTCTAGGGTCTTTCCGCTGAACCAGCCTGTGACTCTGTAAGAGAGAGGCCTGACGCCCACGTGGGCTCCAAGGAGTCTGCTGTCAGCCTTCCTGCTGGGGTGAGGCCCCGAAAGGTCGCAACTGTGTCCTGAATGAAGAAGCCAGGGGCCTAGACTCGGGGTTCCAAGGAGCGGACTCCAGTGTCAGCCCTGCCTCTCCCGAGAGTGGCCCCTTCTTTGCACCCCACTCGCCATGCCCAACCCCCCTGGCTTTCAGTCTTTCCAGAATTATCTTTCTTGGGGCCTGCAGGAAAATCATACGTGGGTGACGATGCTGCAGTGGCAGCTCCAGGGGGCCTGTGTTCAGAAACCGTCAGTTTTCGCTTTTCCCCCGGACTTCTCACTCCTTTTAGTTTCCTGCCCAGGCAGCCCTGCGCGGAGGGCAAAGCAAAACATCTCTTCCGTGCTCCAGGGGCCGCACGGCCCTGGCCCGCTTGAGTGAAGTATTTCAGACCTTTTCTGGGTCTCACTCTCGAGACTCCTTTACTGGCGGTGTATAGGTGGCCGCGTGTCCTGCACCGCTTCACCCCTCCTCTCCGACTCTCTTCCCTCTCCCTCTGCCCCCTCCCTGCGTCTCCCGGTCCTAGCTTAACTCTGGCTGCTCCAGGCTGCCCTCTCTGAGCCCCCCGCATCCTCCTCCACATCTCACTGCAGTGAGGCTGGAGGCTTCAGGGCCCCCACGGCCCTGCCCTGGTGCCGGCAGCCCCCACTCCCCGCAGGAAGCCTCACTCTGAAAAGTCGGCCCGCAAAGGCCCTACAACATCTGACGTCTGTGCCAGCGTGAAATGAGAATGTCACGTTACTTTCTGATATAATCAGAAAGGACATTTTTAAAAGTTACAGCAACACATGTTCTCTTTTCTGCAGACGAATTTTAACCAAGACCTTCTCCCCCACAAAGAGCACACCATCTAAAACCCTGTTATCCAAAGCACGGTGCACACACCACCAGCGCCGGCATCACCCAGGCGCTTGTCAGAAATGCAGGATCCCAGGCGCCACCCCAGACCAACCGAGTCAGAACCTACATCTTAACCAGATCCCAGGTGATGCATGAGCTTGTTAAAGTTCGAGAAGCCCTGACCCCAAACGCATGCACACACCTACACAGGAGCACACCTGTATGAGCACACGCCCATTTCAGGTGAACGCTGGAGAGTATTTGTACCACCTGCCTCTTTCCCCCCTTCGTGGAAAGCACGGAAAGGAGCAGCAGGCTGTGCTCTGTCCCTGGAGTCTCGCGTTGAGAAGTGGGATTTCTGTAGGACAATGTACTGTGAATAGGAACAGTGCCCGTGAATAGGGCAACCATAATTCACCTTTTCCCTAGAGTCTTGCAAAGGACGGGAAGGGAGGAGATGGAGAGGAGAGAAGGAGCTTTCGAGTGTGGCAGGGAAGGAGGTGTCGTGGGGGAGGTGAGGCCTGGGAGCTTTGCCTCGCAGCAGTGGCTCAGATATGACACCTCGGTCTTGCCCATCCTGGCACCTGGGACTTGCCCTCAGCCTCCCCCTTGCACCGTGGGCCACGGAGCCCACTTTCCTCGGTGGCATCAGATGGCAGGAAGCATCTTCAGAGTCTCCTTCAAGCAGCGTTGTCACTTTGGATACGCGGACTTCCCTGGTGACACCTTCCTTTGGTCAGAAGCTGGTCTTTCTGCCGCACTGTTTAGTTTTGGTCTCCTGGGGGAGGCGTCACCTTCTCCATGAAGCACTTGCGGGGTCTGTTCCCCAACCTGCTTGGCCCTCCCACTGAGCCGCGCAGCTGGGAGGGGAGCCCTGCGCTCTGTGCCCTCCTCGGCCCGCCTCCCCGCTCCCTGCATGCTGGGGCGTGAGGACGCCTGGGCGGTGGTGCTGTGCGTGTGCGTGTGCGTGTGCGATAACCATGTTCTCTTCTCTGCCCCACAATGCTAACCCACCGCGGAACTAACAGCCAGCATTCAGAATGAGCGTAAGTCCCACCTGAGCCTCCGGGAGGCGGGAGGGAGGGATGAGGGGTGAGGAGATGCCTGGGCGTGGGTGGCCTCTCTGCTGCGCCCGCTGGGACTTGCGCTGCGATTTCTGGACGCCAGCGCCCTGGAGTGAGGTCCCTTACGACACAGGGAGGAAGGGGCTTCCCACAGCATCCTACCGCTGGGGAAGGCAGAGGACCAGGTGGTGAGAGGAGGGTCTTCGGATCGAAGCTGAGGTGCCCCCCAGCTGCTGCTGCCGCCCATCCTTGCGTGGCTGGTGTGGGACCCAGGGTGGAATGCCGGAGCTCAGGGCCTAGAATGAGAGGATCTGGCTGCTTGACCTGCAGACAAGTCCCTGGGACGTTGTCAGGGACTGAAGCCTCCTTCTGCCCTAGCTGCCCCATAGTCTGGCCATCTCTTGAGCCTCTAGGGCTCAGAACCACCGTGACCCCTAAGTTCTGGAAATCTAGCTGCTTTTTGTTCCCCTATTCATTCAACAAACATTTATCGAGAACTGTTGTGCATTGTGCTAAGCACTGGAATGTAAGAATGGGTAAAACAAAAGCCTGGCCTTCCACCTCTCCTAGGGATACTGCGGGATCTTCCTAAGGGATCCTTAGGCTCAGCCTTTGACCACCTCCTTTCCTGTGGCCCCTTTAAGAAGCGGGGTCTCTGGACCGGGGCCCTGTTCACCCCCGCTTGCCTGCTGCATGTGTGGCCCCTGAAACTCTTGAGCTCAGCCATTCCCCAGGCCCGGACCCGGGCAAGGCCTGCAGCCCTGACTGCCCACGTGTGCCCTGTTGCAGTGACCCAGCCGCCAACCATCACCAAGCAATCAGTGAAGGATCACATCGTGGACCCCCGCGACAACATCCTGATCGAGTGTGAAGCCAAGGGGAACCCCGCCCCCAGGTGAGTGGAGGGAAGGGGGGGCCTCCAAAGAGGCCATGGAGCCTAATGGGTGCAGTGTGCACCGTCTGGGGGATGGGCACGCTTGAAGCTCCGACTTGGATGGGGCAAAGGCAATATACGTAACCTAAACATTTGTACCCCCTGTAATATGCTGAAATGAAAATCAAACCCAGACGTGACAGTGCCCCATGCGGGGTGTGTCTGTCAGCAGGAGAAGTGAGCCGGAGCGAGGCTGCCAGGTATGTGGCAGCCTCATTCTGGCCTCCAGGTTTGCACGAGACAGTCTAAGCCAGAGCTGTGAGCTCGGAACCAGCAGGGACCCTCCTGCCCACAGGTAGAGTCAGCCTGAAGGGCCAGTCAGGGCCCCGGGGACCTTGCTTCCAAGGTTTGCTCCTTCCCCCCATGGCTCCTCTGCAGGACAACGATTCTGTGACACCGAACAGCTACTGCTGCTCTTGCTTTCTCTTTTTTTTTACCAGTTACATCATGGGCAGCTGAGGACGTGCGGCTCTGGCTGTAGCAAACACACACACCCTCTGGCTGTAGCGGAGGGGCAGTCTAGCACGCTTCACCCAGGGCTCCATTCCAGTGGGATGATTTTCCCCTAAGAGCTGCCCCTGCCGCAGGCTACAGTGTGTGGCCACTGCTTTATAATCTGCACTCGCTGAGCAGGGGCACAGACAACCTAAGCCACTTCACTTTGGCTTTGGAATGGACTATAAAATTAAGGGAATAGGGGAAGCAGAGCTGGCTCCCTGATGGGTGAAACATGAATTTGAGTTTGCATTCCCAGTAGGAGGTTGATATTATCCTGGGGTGGAAGGAGCAGCTGGATTTTAAAAATCAAAATCACTGCCAAGGCCTCAATTACGTACTTAAAGAACATAGTCCCACAGTGGCTACTTGAGCATCTACCACTTCGGGCCTTGGCTGGAGAGTCACCTGGGCGGGGCCTGGACTTTGCATGTTGCCAAGCTCCCCAGGTGGTTCTTGTGCTCAGCCAGGCAGGGACCTGTTGGTGTGGGGTGTGGCAGTGGGGCTGAGAGTGGGAAGTTTGGTGCTGTGCTGGGGCCAGGAATCTGAGATCCGCCTGGAGCCCACCCCATCTGTCTTGGTTGCCCCTGCCCCCATCGCCCACAGCTTCCACTGGACTAGAAACAGCAGGTTCTTCAACATCGCCAAGGACCCGCGGGTGTCCATGAGGAGGAGATCTGGGACCCTGGTGATCGACTTCCGCAGTGGCGGGCGGCCCGAGGAATACGAGGGAGAATACCAGTGCTTCGCCCGCAACAAATTCGGCACGGCCCTGTCCAACAGGATCCGCCTGCAGGTGTCTAGTGAGTAGATGAGCTGGGGCCGAAGTGCCCTGCTCCTGGGTAGATGGGGGGCATGGAAGGTCATTCCAGAAGGGCCGACCCCACCCTTGCCAGCTGGTGCTTTGACACTCTGCATGCATCTCCCTCAACTCAGAAAGTTTTCCGGGAAAGGAAACTTCCAAACCAGAGTCTGTAGCAATGACACTGGCCACTCTGGGCACAGGAGAGGGGACAGGAGGAGGCACCTTTGAAGATGCCCATCCGCCTGACAAAAAGCCTCCCTGTTCCTGCCTCTCCAGGGCTGCCCCTTGGGCGGGCTCACGTGCCCCCTCCCCCTCCTCTCGCCTCCCTCCTTGTCCAGTTGCCCCTCCCCACCCCACCTGCCTCCGACCCTGCTCCTTGGCCCGGCCCGGCGGCTCCCTCACTCCATCCTCCTTGTCTGCTTCTCCCCAGAATCTCCCCTGTGGCCCAAGGAAAACCTAGACCCCGTCGTGGTCCAAGAAGGCGCCCCCTTGACGCTCCAGTGCAACCCCCCGCCCGGACTTCCGTCCCCAGTCATCTTCTGGATGAGCAGCTGTGAGTTTTGGGGCCCGGCGATTTATTTATATTTAATCTTAGGGAGCGGGGCGGATGTATTAGATGGGGAGGGGCTTGCCCAAGCTAGAAGACCTTGACTTGTAAGAAGCAGATGCACAGTGGCCATGAGGCTCATGCAACCTCTCTGGACCTCAGTTTCTTCTCATGTTTCCAATTAAAATAACAGGAGAGGCGTGATGAAGGGAAACAGGACTGCTGCCTCTCTGTGTGTCAGTCTGTACGTGCACCTGCCGCCTGCCTGTCACCGTCACTCTGTCCCTCCCTGAGTGCTCACCAGCCTGCTTCCTGAAGAGGCTGCCCTGTCCGTGGGGCAGCGTCATGAGCTGTTCTGCTGTTCTGAGGGACGGTGCTCAGCACCGTCCGCCTCTTCCCCCATCACGGGGCACGTGGTGGGCAAGGCTGCCGGGCTGCCGGCCAGCGGCTCAGTTTGCTCGTTCACAGCTCAGACTCCCTCTCTCATGCCCACGGCACACTCGTCCCCAAGTTGTGTCCACACTCCCTCCCCAGCAGATCTCAGACCCTCTTCTTTCCATCCTCACTGACATCTCCCCAGCCTGGGCCGCCACCGTTTTCTCCCTCGGTTACAGCAATGGCCCATAACAGGCCTCCCGGGTCTTTCTGAAAATATGAATCTGGTAGTTTCGTTCCTCTGCTTAAAGTCCTCCACTGCCTCCTCCATCACCTCAGAAAAAGTCCAGACCCCTTTCCCTGGCACATAGTCCCCTTCCTGATCTGGTCCCTCTGCCTCTCCCCCCACCCCCGTCTCCCACCCCTTCACCCAGACCCTCGGGTGCTCTCAGCCTTTGGCACACGCTCTTCCTGCTACTTGCAAACCTCTTGCTTCTGTCTCTTCTGCCTGCACAAGACATGCAGCCTTCAAGCCTCAGCTTAAGGAAAGTGTGGCCTGCCGGGCACGGTGACTCACGCCTGTAATCCTAGCACTCCTAGCACTCTAGGAGGCTAAGGCCGGAAGATTGCTTGAGCTCAGGAGTTCGAGACCAGCCTGAGCAACAGTGAGACCCTGAGAAAGAAAGAAAGGAAGGAAGGAAGGAAAGGGAAGGGAGGAAATCATCAGGAAAAAAAAAAAAGCGTGGCTGTGGACCATTGGCACGGTGGGCAGGCAGGTCTGCAACTAAATTCCTACCCTCCCTTCACTGCCTCGGCAACCCGGGACACGGTAAATCCTCTGCTTTCTTATCTGTAAAATGGGAATAAGCCCTACTTCAGAGTTGAGAGGATTGGACTAAAAAATATCAAGTTCCTGGCACCCACCCTTCCTGCTGTGAGTGCTCGGTCGACAGAACATGGTGCTGACTGTGACCGTTGTCATTGCTCCTGACCTCCCAGCGTCCCTCTGCTTCCTTGCAGCCATGGAGCCCATCACCCAAGACAAGCGCGTCTCCCAGGGCCATAACGGAGACCTGTACTTCTCTAACGTGATGTTGCAGGACATGCAGACCGACTACAGCTGCAATGCCCGCTTCCACTTCACCCACACCATCCAGCAGAAGAACCCCTTCACCCTCAAGGTCCTCACCAGTAAGTGCGGCCCTGCCTGGGGCTGGGGGCCAGAGGGAGGAAGCCCACTGAGCCCAGACAGCCCCGGGTACGTGAGTCTGGGGGGACACTTGTCCCCGAGGCTGACCTAGAAATCCTCCCAGCTCGTTGTTCCTGAGCTACTGCAGCTGCTTTTAAACCACATCTCTTGATGCTGAAGGCTTGAGTGAAACGTGGAACTTGGTCCTCCCGTCAGTGCATCTCAAACAGTGGTGACAGTCAGAACCACACTGGAGCTCGGCAGACATACCCAGGCCCGGCGTCATAGCTGGGCAGCCCTTCCTCTTTGGTCCTCATTAGCTGTCCGGGTGTCTCCGATGCACACCAGAGTCTGAGAACCCCTAATGTACGTGGTCCTCTGGCGTTCCTATCAGGACTCAGCTTGATTATTTCTTTTGTTCCAGTCATTGCTTGGCTACCTTTATTTCTAGAAGCAAGCCATAGCAGAAAATATCCAACTGCGTGGATACATCACTGTACGGTTTGGTTCTGTAGTATGTATGTGCTGAACCATATGGAATCACTATGTTTGTAAGTTGCAGACTTATGTTTTAGTTTTATTTGTTTTCGTTTCTATTCCCTGATTCTGTTTGGCTGGTATAAAAGCAAATCAGTATTTCCCGGCCCATTGGGGTTGCTGGCCCTCCGCGGAGGAGAGAGAGGCTTATTCAGAAACGCGCTTCTTGGCAGGGACAAGCCAGCCTGGAGCTGGTGCTGCAAATCCCGCAGCCCACTCAGGACGTTGCGAGCTGTCTGTGTTGGTAACGTGTCTTCCGTAGAGCAGCCCCCCAAAGAGACCTTAATCCGTCTGACTCGGGCTGTGAGTGTTGTTTTCAATGCTGTGGACAGTGAGGATTGGGGGGGCAGGCAGAGACCACCAGGTACCAGGTGGGTGCTGGAAGTTTCCACAGGTTGGAGAAAAGAGGCTGATCCCCACCTTCTGGGAGCCCCCCTGGGTGGGTCAGGAGAGGCTTGGGGGAGTCACTCCTCATTCAGGACAAGTGGGGGCCCAGCCCTCAGTGCTCTTTTCCTCCTCCGTCAATCCCTGCTGAGGAGGAAGCCGGGGGTCCGGGAGCCAGCGCAGCCCCGCACTCGGTTCCCACCACGGCACAGAGCTGGGTCCACAAGGAAGCAGCTTCCTTTTGCATTCCCCTTTTCATGTTTTCTTTTTCCCTCCTTTTTTCCTTTTGCTCTTGTATTTTCTTCCTTTTTCTGTTTCCCTTCCTTCCTCTCTATTTCCCTTCCCTCTTTCTTTCTTCTTTTCTCTCTCTCTACTCTTCTTTCCTTCTTGAACTCCATTCCTACCCTCCTCTGACCGCCTCCCTCCTGCCTCTGCGGTGTCCCCATGCACTGCTCCGAGTCGGTGTTGAGCTGCCCCTAATGTGACAGCCGACAGGACTGCCTGAAACCCTCACAAGCCCCCGTGTTCCTGGCAGGGCGACCCAGCTTCTCGCTGCCTGCCCCCCCTCCCTGGCTGTCTTAATCCTGACCCAGGCCCAGGGAGACCCCCTGGAGAAGGAAGTCGGTTGTCTGCAGTGTCTCCTTGGTGCACATTGGGTGACTGCCGGCCAGCTGGCTGAGCTGGGCAGGACAGTGTGGTCTGCCCAGGGCCCCGGCGTGGCCTCAGCAGCCAAGACAGGGCTGGCAGTGCTGGCAGTGGGGGGAACAGGGACGTCAAGAGCGAGGTGCTCACTGAGCTGACCCTGGACAGCCTTTGCTGTCATCGCCTGGGCCCCTCTCCTTGCCCGCACGATGCCAGCAGTCGGCCTGCTGCCTCTGGAACTGAGTCAGTGACCTTCTGCCGTCCCGGGCAGAGGCCATCACTCGGCTGGAGCAGAGGCCAGGAGATCGAGGTGGTGAAGAGTCTTCCTCTGCAGAATTAAGCAGTTGGAGATTTAAACAACATTTAGGAGTTGGACTTTCCAGAAACACTCTTTCCCCTACCAGAGGATGAAGGGAATGTTTGTTTCTGCTTCATTTCTGGGTCCCCTGTTCTATTGAAAACTTTCCTCCAAATGCCGAGAAACCTTCTAGGTGATTGAAACGGACCCCTGTCGGCTTCCTGAAGTTCTCCCAGGGGCAGCTTTGGCTGGGAGCAAGTTCTGGGCATCTGATGCAGCCCAGAATTGGGCACAGTTGCTTAAAATAGCACAGTTGTGCTCTGTCTGGAAAGGGAACAGCTTTCTCTTGAACCTTCAGAACCAGGCCTGGCAGCGGGAGGCAAAGCAGTCAGGTTGGGACACCTTCAAAAGCCCTGTTCTCACCAGGGGCTCCTGCCACAGTTTGCCCATGGGGGAAGAAATAGATCTCATCACACCCAAGTTTTTATTACCTGCATTAAAGGAAGGGGATAAAGGTATATAGTACAAAATCCTGGGTGATCTGAAATCATATTTAAAATCTGTTTGGGGATGCAGTCAAAGATAAACAGTGGAGTCAGACAAGCAAAGACGTACCTGTCCCATTTTGCCCACAGGTACCGGGTCCCTCCTGGTGCCTCCTGCCGAGCAGCAGGTGTGGTGACAGAGGAGGGTTCTCCCTGAGGCAGACAGTGGAGCACCACCCCTGCTTCCTTCCAGTGTCTCAGTGACAGTCTTGGAGGCGTCAGAAGGTCTCCCTGAATTTCTCCTATGTGCTCCAGAGCCCACAATGAGGTTGGCTCTGAGCATGGGTCACTCGTCTGGAAAGAAACGGGTTCCATTTTACCTTGGTGGCACGGGAGCATGAAGGAAGGGCCCTGTCATGTGTGCATGCCACCGTCTATCCCCAGGAGAGGAACAGAGTGTTGCCTCCCAAGCCCAGCTGCACTTTCCCCTGGACCACCCTGCTTCTTCATTCCCACCTTTAGCTCCAGATGAACCCAAGCAGACTCCCAAACAGTCTAGGTCTTTTACAGTAAACCCCGTCTTAAGAGAGAGTACTGAATAAGGAAAACCTTCCCACCAGGTGTCACGCAGATTTGGGATGCACTGCAACGCCAGTCCCAGAAAAGAACCCACATACTCTCTTGCGATTAATTAGTTGTGCCGGGAATGGATCTGTCTTCAAATATGCAAATGTTTTGGCAAAGCACCTGTCCTCCCTCCTGCGGTCAGGCCGTGTTCTGGGCTTCTGGGACTGTCTTCTTGGCTTCCAGTCAACAGCACCCCACCCCAGCCCCCGTGGGTACCGTCAAAACCTAAACCCAGTGGCTGGAAGGGCTGGTGGTAGAGAGCGAAAAGCTACTTAAGGACGTTGGCATGATTACGTGTCCTATTGTAGAATGTCTCTCTCACTAAGGATTAAATGCCCAGGGGTTTTAATTACCTAACATTGGCACTGACGCCACTGAGCTCGCTCCTTGAGCCAGAATGTCTTCATCCCACACAGTCCAGAGAGCTTGGAGTCTCCGGCACGGCGAGTGGGCCTTTCCTGGCCCAACGTGTAGAACTCACAACTCATTCTTTCTCCTGTCCCAAGCTCCCTTTCTAAATCCTAAAACCTGAACTTCAGCCAAGCTCGCCCCACCTCGCTGGGCCTCTCCCAGCCTCCTGCACAAGGAGGCCTTACTGCCAACAGGGACATCTCCGAGAAGTCGTAGAGGCGCCCAGCTGGTCAGATTAGAGGGGTGCTTGTTGCTGGGCGCTGCCAAGGGCCCCTCCGTCCCACTCTCTTTGTTGACGACTGGCTTTTCCTCCCATTCTACCTCCTACCCCCTGCAGGTTAGCTTCTGCCCAGGTAGGACTTTGCTGTTCCCCAGGGCTCACCAACACTCCTTTCTCTTCAGCTGTCCCAAGAGCTGGCCTGACCCAGAGTCCTGGAAACTGAGGACTTTGATGAGAAGGAGTTGTTCAAAAGACGGCTACACGATACCACTAATCCTTATCTCATTTGTTTGAAAATATATTAGTAGGACCAAGCAATTAAAGTTCAAGCTTAATTTCTTTAATTTTCAAAGAAACTTATTTTATTATTGCCTTCTTTTGCAGGATTTAACCTTGTTCTTCCCTTTCGTGGGCTTTGTGTTGCTTGTTCTTCACCAAGCGTATTTCCTTTCCAAATACACCATGTCTTTCCTTTGCAAGAGACCACTGGTGCGCTCCTCGGTTGCTTTTGTGGCTTTGCATTTCTGTTTTTTCTCCCTTGTTTATGCCTCTGTGACTTCTCTACGGCCTCCTGTTCGCTCACCCTCTTTTGTTTATTGCAGACAACCCCTATAATGACTCGTCCTTAAGAAACCACCCTGACATGTACAGTGGTGAGTTGCGGCGGTAACCTTCGGAGTAACCCTGCCTGTCCTAACCCCAGTTTGCCTAACTTGACTGATACTGTGTCATTAACTCCTGCTGGGTGACAGGTCTGACAGCTGGCCTGCCCAGGGTGCCACACTGACACCTCCACAAGGCTGCCCGAAGTGTGGGGGCCAGAGGGGTCTCATTGGTGGTGTGGTCTCTTCTAATATGTATGCCTCAAGGTATTGAATTGTCCACAAGGTGTTCGAACCAGGGTAGGACTTCACAAGAGCTTCTTGAAAAGTAAAAGCTTCTACTGAAAAGTAGAAGCTTAGGAATTAGTGGTGGATGGATGGAGAATAGGTGAGTTCCCACAGTGAGGAGGAAACAGGGAGTCTGGTTCCTATTGGAAAAGGAAACACAGAAAGCTTTTTAGTGTGTGTTTAGTTAACTCTTAAATGTCTGGATAGGAACTGCCTGCTTTGTAATCTAGCCTTAGTTACTGGGAATACCTAAATATCACATTTCACAGCAATGTCCCGTGTCAAAACCCATTTAGGGGGCCAGGCATGGTGGCTCACACCTGTAATCCAAGCACTTTGAGAGGCCGAGGAGGGAGAATTGCTTGAGGCCAGGAGTTTGAGACCAGCCTGGGCAACATAGCAAGACCTCATCTCTACAAAAAATTTAAAAGCTAGCTGGGCATGGTGGCTCGTGCCTGTAGTCCCAGATACTTGGGAGGCTGAGGCAGGAGGATCGCTTGAGCCCAGGAGTTCGAGGTTATAGGGAGCTAGGATTGCACCACGGCACTCCAGCCTGGGCTATAAAGTGAGACCCTGTCTCTAAGAAAATAAAATAAATTCATCTTGGAAATAGGGGTAAGAGTCCAGCCCTGAGTTGTCTTTGGAGGTAAGTGTAAATGAAGGTGGGCTCTCCCCTGTGCCGCCTCCTCCTCTAGCAGCGCATGCAGACCCAGTGCCCACCAGGCCCCCTTGCCAGTTGTGGAACAGTTACAATGAGGTATATTCATAACTCATCGCACAACTGGTTGTTCAGTCTGATTAATAGGGCAATTGGCTGTTTCCGCACCTGAGTTACCCGTCACCATGGCTCAAGAATGTCTTATTTTCCTTGAGCAGCCAGAGGAGTCATCATGTGCTGGCTTTGGCGAGGCAGCTGGCCCCATCATTAGTTATGCCTTGGAAGCTGAGGCGGCAGGTCCCCAAGGGCGTCATTGTGGGCTCCAATAGATAGGAAGCATCTGTCCTGTGATGTGTCATATAAACGATGATCGGTGACTGGGGGATGGGACAAGGGAGCAAGAGCCAGGGACAGAGGCAAAGGCTCTAACTTGGCTCCGGGCAGCTAGAACCACACTGAGATTCTGCCAAAGAGATTTACTGCCCCAGGAAGCAGGGGACCTTTGGTGGATTCTGGGCATTGTTTGTTTCAAGATAATGGGCCAACCACTATGGTGTCAAATCCCATAGCACTGAGGTAGAATGTGCCTTTTTCTAAGCTGGATTCCAGGTAACCTATGGTAGGAAGTATTCTGAAAGCTGGAGTGTATCTGAGCCAGAAGGTCCCTTCTGGTCCAAGCTCCTCAATTTATGTAAGATAAACGACACAGGGGAGCATGCTCATACAGTCATTTCATCAGTGGAGTGAGTCTGAATGATTCTAGCCACTTAAACCAGTTTGTGACCTGGGGTGGATATTACTACAGGAGAATAGGTGGCAGTTATGGGAACCACCCAGGACTATGCCACCAAGCAAGCTTACAAGAGCTCACATGGAGACCCCTTGTCTTCAATCCAAGGTACAACAGGGCTGACCCAAGCATGAAGCTACTGGAAAGAATATAAAAGCCAAAGTGAGGCAAGAAATAGTAAAAAGGAAGGAAGGAAGATGACTTCTCTCCTGAATGCAGGGACCTGGACAGAGAGACACCGTCAAGGAAAAGTGCCCAGTGCTTCTCTCTGTTTGGCTTTGAAATATGGCACGTCCCTTTTGTAGCAGTAGGGCCACCCCATACTTGTACTTTGTTCCAGTGATTTCTAGAGTGGGTTGGTGTCCTTAGAACATATGCTGGATCCCCCTCAACCTGCTAAAGGGCAGGGGAGGCTGGTCTGAGAGTGTGACTTGCCACTTAGGACTCACCCGGGCAAGGAGACCAGGCAGGCAAGAGTGTGCTGTCTAAGGTAGACTGCCTTGAATCAAATCCAGGGTGCAGGACATACAATTGAGTGATGTTGGGCAAGTCATTTAGTGTCTCAGAACTTTAATTTTCTCATCTGCCAAATGGGTATATTACCTGCCTCATAGGATTATTGTGAAGATTAAACAGGATGTGGTCCCCAGTGTGGTGTTGGACACAGTATCAATGCTTCATAGATGTTACTCATTACTGGTTTGAAAGGGGATGGTTTCCTATGACTGTACCATGGATAGTTCTTATATGCTTCTGAAATGAGGAGGGACACAGAGAACTTGAAGAGAAGCCAAGGGAAGGAAGGTAGGCCCAATTATAGGAAGAAAGTACTCTGGAGGGAGAAATTTTAAGGCAGACTAGAGAAACAAAAGCTGTTCAGATCCTCAGCTATGTTGAGAACTGGGTAAGAAAAAAAACTCCAACTACTGCACAAGGGATTTTGGTTGGACTTACAGAAGGAATTTCCTGGCAGGGAAAGGTATCAAATGCTCCTAGACAAAGAGTTTTTCTTGTCTTTTGGGGTTGTTTGGTCAGCCGTTCCTAGAGCCAGAGAGGTGGACCAAATGCCAAGAATCCGGCCCCATGAGTCTCTGGTTCTCAATTCTGAGAATCAAAAGCAGCAAAGTGGTCTGGCTGTAGGGTTCAGCTGCCCCTAAAAGTTGTTTTTGGCAAAGGTCCTCAAATACATCTGATTCATTAAACTCTTGTCCACTAACATGGGAGCAGCTGGGGTCGTCAGCTGCCTTGACCTGTCCTCCGGCAGGAGATTATCAAGAGGCATTTTTTATTGGACCTTTAAAGCCAGTATGGCTCAGTCAGTGTCATCTCCTGATGTCCCCTAGCTGACCATATTCCCCTGGAAACCCATGAGCCCACAGCTTACAAGAGCAGGAGAGGACTGGCTGGGCAAGAAGTCAGATGCGCCCACGTGGGAAACTCTTCCTGAGTCCACGCAGACGTGAGCTTTAGCATCAGGATTCTGAGTTTGATCAGGCATTATGCCAGACCCCACCCTGAAGACTAGAGAGAGAAACATCATCAGGGTGGACAGGCTCTCCAGGGATCCTGCCTCCACGGTAAAGGAGGGTGTCCTATGACATCCAAAAAGAGATGGTCATCTTCCACCATTTAGAATTTCATATAGGAATCACCTTTGTCTCAGAGAGTCTTCCTGTATCTACTTCTCCAGGGAAGGAAATTAGGCACCGTCCCTTGCGAACAGTGGCTCCCAAAGCCACCAGCTGGATCACCCCTCCTAAATTCTCATATAAATTCCTCCTGCTGCGCTGACCACATTTGGTCAAACCTCTCCTTTGGGGCCAGCCTTCTCGTTCCTTGAGAATAGCGTGTGTCCCCCCACTCTTTATGCTTCCCACGCCTTTAACAAGGCAGTCGAGATGCCTTTGGAGCCTCTTAATTCCCTCTCCAGCTTCTTTTTCTCCAGCTGGGGTCTGAGTTTATTTAATGGCCACCGAGGAGAGA
Organism: Varecia variegata; assembly: GCA_028533085.1. Taxonomy (NCBI): domain Eukaryota; kingdom Metazoa; phylum Chordata; class Mammalia; order Primates; family Lemuridae; genus Varecia; species Varecia variegata. The sequence continues at coordinate 20,371,005 of CM052450.1, read as the reverse complement.
TGGAATCTTTGCTGAGACAGTGACAATAACAAAACACAGTGCAGCTCACTCAGACAAAAATATCTTTCTCCTTCACCTCCTTTGCCCTTGGATTTTCTTTGGTTTGAATAAGAGAGAGATTCCCAAAGCTGACAGCCAGAAGTAGGGGCAGGTAGGATAAGCGTGGAGTAAAAGTTTTTGATACAAAGTGGTCCAGGATCCAAAACAGACCTAGCTGGTGACCTTGGGCAAGTCTGTTGACTTCACTGAGCCTCAGTTTCCTCTGCTGAAAATGGGGATAAACCACCCCCCAGGTTTGTCATGAGGATTCGACATGACGATGAGGCAGCTAGAGCTGTCAGCACAGGGCTCGGTGCATCATAAATGCTCACCAAATGGTGGGCCTGATGATCACTCTGACTCTTAGTTTTAGCTTTTACCTTTTGTTTTCGGATACAAACTTTGGCTTGTTTCCCAGTAGCTTCCCCTCTCTGTGTTGCTAGCCCACATCCTGCAGATGCAGTATTGCTATGACCTTTTCATAGTCACAACCACAGTGCGTCAAGGCACCCACAGCGGGACTCTGCGCTGACTTTTCCCTCCCTCCCGTCCTCATTGCCTTGCTGGTCGTGTGCACTTGTGGTGTCGCATGCTATGGTGTGAATTAAATGTCCACAGGGTCACAGACTGGTGTCTGCAGATTTTGTCCCTGCGTGGAAGGAGTAGGACGACTGAGCTGGGACCTCTTCCATATAATCACAGGGTTCCCAGCTCTTGGCAGACGCACCAACCTGACACCAGAGCCTCCCGCCCTAGAATCGCCCTTTCCTCATAGCACCCTTGACCTTGTGCTGTCCTGACTGTGTTGGTGATTCTCTGACAACTGGTGGGAGGAGGCTGGTGGTGGTGTCCGGCTTCCTTGGTGCTGGGAGTTGGATGCTACAAGAGCTGTAGATGTAGATGGTAACCAATTAACCACATAATGCATTAACCCCTCGGTAGCCACTGTTGTGTATGCATGTGCTGGTGGGACAGAGGAGGACCTCTGCAGAGAGAGAAATAACACGTGGGGTAAATGGTTGCCTTCTTTTTTCTTCTCCCCCTTTAATCCATGTATCCACACACATTTATTAAATACTTGCTGTGTGCCGTGTACTGTGCCAGCAGCCTGATTACCTCTGTATGTGATTCATCCTGTCTGGATGCAAACTCTATGACATGTGCTTTGCCACTGGCCAGCGGGGAGAAACCGAGTCCCCCCAGGACGAGAGCCCCGATGGTCCAGCCAGGCCCCAGTGAACCCAGCAAGCTCTTTCAGGAAACACCAATTACGCAGGGATAGGGTCCCCCATGACTCTGTCTTCACTCTGCCAGCACCAATTTTAGACCCCAGGATAATGCCTTTGTCCTCGCCCCCGGCATCTCTGAGGGCTCCCAGCTCCTGGCAGCTCCGCCGTCCCCCGACCTCTCACTGTCCCCCTGAGTCCAAGGCCCATGAAACCCATGAGGAGGCTCAGCTTATATTTTTGTTTTTAACCCTTCTTGTGTCCAGTCATGCTCCTTTGGGCAGGGGTGCCTCCTCCCGCTTCCCTTTCGCCTCGAGTTTCCTGGGTGGAAGATCCTTCTCCCTTCCGCCTACCCATTTCCGTAGAGCTGTACAAAGAGCTCTGGGGGAGAGGTGAGGCTTGGGTTAGGTGGGGTCCCCTCTGCTCTGGGTGGACCCAGACTGGCACGGCCCCTTCCACAGGGAAACAGCCATCCTGAAAATGCCACCCTCTCTGAGCCGCCTGGCCTTTAAACCTGCGCGGATTTCATTGATTTCAGACCCGCGACTGCTGCAGCCTAGTTGAATCGTAGATGCCCTCCTCCACCTTGGGGGACCCTTCCTCTCCCCAGCACCCCAGTGTCTCACCCGCAGTCACCACCCTCCTCCCCAGCCCCTTCCAAAGTCATTACAGAGGAGGCAGAACGGCCTTGGCCCCAGAGTGATTTGCTGTCATCTCTGCTCATTAATTCTCTCCATGTCTTTGCTAAACCATTAATAACTCTCCCTGCATCTTTGACCATGTGGGACTTTGTGGCTCCATCCCAGCTGCTTGTCTGTAGGGTCCCAAAGAGCAGGTTGTCTGCCCTTTGGCCCCAACACATGCCCTGCCTGTCTTCCACGTCCCTGTCTGGGGGGAAGGACCGCTGCTGAGACAGCCCGCCCCGGGGGCCACCACGATCCCAACACAACGTGCTCAGGGACCAGACCTCTCACTGCTCAGATGACCCCTCCCCTGTTCCGGGGAAGGGAGGTTTCCTGAGCTCTGAGGGAAGCTGGGCTCCTCTCGGCAGATCCTCCCAGAGCCTGGAGCTGCTCACACTCATGCACGGGTGGGGCCCAGGAGCCCCGAGCTTCCTAACACCTTTCATGTACTGATGCCCAGGTCCTTGGGGGCGGGTTCAGCTGGGAGGGTCCGGCAGGAGGCGTGATGGCCTTTCTCTCCAGCCTGACAGCGTTGGCCTAGCTGGCTCAGCCCTCTGGAGGGAGGCTCACGGGAGTTTGTTCTGTCCTGTTTCAGCCCGAGGAGTTGCAGAGAGAACACCCAGCTTCATGTATCCCCAGGGCACGGCGAGCAGTCAGATGGTGCTGCGCGGCATGGACCTCCTGCTGGAGTGCATCGCCTCCGGGGTGTACGTACACTTGGCACCGCCCCGTCCAGCCGCCCTCCCTGCTCCGCTCTCACCGCATTTGGGGGCGTGTCATTAGTACAGCAAAAAGAGAAGCAAATGGCCCCTAGTGAGCAGGACTTAGCAAATCATAGTCATCTCCACCCCATCCCGGCCATCTCTGTTCCGGACGAGAAGGGAGGTGGTCAGGCAACCTGTGCGTGTGCTAGAATCTCACGGGGCTTCGCCAAGTCCCCAGGCTCCCTGCCTGAGCGTCCTCCGGGGAAAGATCAGCTCTTAGAGGGCAGCATCCTCCTGGGCCCACGAACACTTCCAGGTCACCTGAGTGTCCCAGGCTCTATAGGAGAGAAGGGCGACATTTCGTGATGAGTCCTTTGTTTCCTGCTAGCCCAACACCAGACATCGCATGGTACAAGAAAGGTGGGGACCTCCCATCTGACAAGGCCAAGTTCGAGAATTTCAACAAGGCCCTGCGTATCACCAACGTCTCGGAGGAAGACTCTGGGGAGTATTTCTGCCTGGCCTCCAACAAGATGGGCAGCATCCGGCACACGATCTCGGTGAGAGTAAAGGGTACGTTGTGTGTATTTCTCATTATGATTATTTTGCCAACCCTGAACACCATGACCACCCTTCCCGCTGAGGGTGGCTGGGGGCAGAGTGAGTGGGGTCAACTTCCGACGCACAGGTTGGTGGCAACGGTGACCTGCCACGGATGGTGCCACCCTGGAGGTGAGAGTGTGTGAGCATGCACGTGCGGGGGGAGGGAGGGAGATCTGCCCTGACCATCATCCAACTCCCCTTGGCCCGGGGCTCCCCCAGCAGGTGCATTTCCTCCCATGGTCCCTTTGGATCATACCCAGAGCCTTTTCTTTCTTTCATTTTGCATTCCCGTTTGTGATGTGTCGTCTTAGCCCTGTGCTGTCTGTGTACTTGTGCATGGTGCTGTGCTTCTTTTTAAAGATGGAGAGTCATCATGACCAAAATTATTTTTTTAAATCACTTCCCTCCCCCAAAAGCAGGGGTGGCCCACCTGAGCTATTGCAGGCAACAGGGCACCTGTCTTAACGGGTCCCAGCCATGCGTGGTGGCCGGTCACTTCTCCACCTGGGGCTGCACGGATGATTGGGCCGATGAAGTCTAAGAGTACAGGAACTTTGTTAGCACATGGCCAATTGATCTTGTGACCTTGGTTTCAGCACCACACACAAACTGGGGGGTTCTTAGCCTTTGGGGGGAGATCAGAAAGATCAGATTCTCAGTAAAATCCACATATTCACAAAATTATCCGAGCAACTGAAAAGGGTGGCCCGCTAAGCACTGCTCTAATCAAAGTTCAGTGCCTAAAGGAATGGATACGAGGTCTGATCTTATGACAACGGAAATGCAGAGGGACCAGCCCAGTGCCTGCCTTACCACCGTCGCTGGCAGTGGGGCCCCTGGCCGCACGTCAGAAACACCCGCTGCCTCTAAAAGCATCAGCTAGGCAGGCCGCGAGTTCAGCTGGCCTCATCCAGGCCCTCACATCCCTGGTTTTTAAAAGCTCTTCAGGGGATTCTAATGAGCAGCCCCAGTTTAGAGCTGTTGCTCTGTGGACTCGAAGTAGGCCAGCATCTGTGCAGCCGGCCGGCCCAGTGCAGGCCGGACCGAGCCATCCCCGGAGGATGGGCCCTGGGCAGGCGGTGCGGGCCTGGTGCTGAGACTCGGGGGCTCCTGCCATCCCCCAGGGGGCCTGTCTGGTTTTTCCTGCCTGCCCCACCCCGTCTAATTGCCCTGCCCGTGCCTGTCCTTGTCTTCCAGCTGCTCCCTACTGGCTGGACGAACCCAAGAACCTCATCCTGGCTCCCGGCGAGGACGGGAGACTGGTGTGTCGAGCCAATGGGAACCCCAAACCCACCGTCCAGTGGATGGTGAACGGGGAACCTTTGCAATGTAAGTAACAAGCCGTCGTCCCACCTGACTCTCCTCTGTCTCCTGTCGGAGGTTCCAGATCCCTGTCTCTGTGGCCAGCGCTGGTGGCGCTAGAAGGAAAGGAGTAGCCCGTCGGCAGCTGCTTCTCTGCAGCTTTGGACATGTCAAGAGGCAGGAACCCAGCTCAGCCTTGTGCAAGAGGACAGGGGGCCAGGGGGCCTGTGGTCATGTTCCTGTGGGTAGGGAGTTCTGCTCCCTTGGGGTTTTCTTAAGTTTCTGCTTTCTGCCCCTTCACAATTACAGAGCCCAGTTCAGGGTCTGGGGACTGTGGCTGCATCTCTGAGGGTTTGAGCCCTGAGTGATGGCTGGGGCCTGGAAGGCGGAGCAGAGCTCAGTAACCTGCTGTTGTTGGTTACCCAAGTCCCACTCTCTGTTGAGGGCAAAGGAAGAAGCAGAGTTAGCCGGGCATGGTGGCTCACGCCTGTAATTCTAGCACTCTGGGAGGGCGAGGTGGGAGGATTGCTTGAGGTCAGGGGTTTGAGACCAGCCTGAGCAAGAGCGAGACCCCATCTCTACTAAAAATAGAAAACATTAGCTGGGCATGGTGGTGTACACCTATAGTCCCAGCTACTTGGGAGGCTGAGGCAGGAGGATCGCTTGAGCCCAGGAGTTTGAGGTTGCTGTGAGCTAGGCTGATGCCATGGCACTCTAGCCTGGGCAACAGAGCGAGACTCTGTCTCAAAAAAAAAAAAAAAAAAGAAGAAGCAGCAGAGTTATATGATAATGTGAAAGATTATGGTTGGCTACGAGGAAGAACTTCCCCATGAGAGCAGATGCACAGGTGTGGTTTATTCAATATGCATAGACTTCGGGGAAATTTCTTCTGGCCCAGATGGATGGAGTGGGTAACTCCTGGGCCCCTGGGCCCCTTCCAGCCAGTGGTCTTGGTCAATTTTCACATCATATTCCCTCCAGTTGCATTTACTTTTTAAAATGTCCTGTCATTACTTTCTCTAAGGGGTCAGAGGAAATGTAAACAATGGTATCAACCAAATGGGACAAAAAAGAGATGGAGAGAAGTCAGAATCTAACTCAAGAGCAGCAGCTGGCAGAGCAGCTGGAGAGGCAGGGCAGACAGGTAGAGGAGAGGGTGAGGACTTAGCTTTTTAGACATTTATTGTGTGCCAGACACTGGGCTGGGGGCTACCCCCTGTTACTGCTTTAATCTTGAACATGAAAGGCAAGGGAACAAGGCTGCGGTTGGTGCAGCGAATCGCCCAAGATCAGACGGCCAGTGAGTGGGGAAGCTGCGGGCTGCTGTGTGTCTGCAGTCCCCTCTACCGGCTAGTGCTGAACCTAGTTGTCCCCCGTATTATTCCCCTGGCTACGAGCGGAGATACGGACACTGCCTGCCCTCTGCACTTCTCTCTGTCCCAACAGCACTCTGGGGACAAGGCAGGCCGTGGTGCTAAACTTCACAGCACCATTAAGTAAATGCAGCCCAGGACTTGCAGCTGAGCCTTGGCCCTGGAAAGGTTACCTGTCACCCTCTCCTGGGGACATGTGAGGGGAACGACTAGGTGGAGCGCTGGTTCCCTGGGAACTGCCAGGCAAGGAGGTGTTCAGGTTGCCGGCGTCGCCTGCCCCGGTGCCTTGTTGCTGAGTGGGAACCCAGGGACCGATGATAAGGACGCTGTCCTCGTCTTCGTTTACCCTGGGCCGACGCCCCAGTTCCGGGAGCGGACTCACTATCTGTGGAGTGGCGCCCGCAGGCCGGACTCCTCCATCCTCTGCCGACTTCCCGTGCAGGTCACAGTGATGCTGAGTGAGTTCGTGACCTCTGTAAGCCAAATCTCCTGCTTCCCAGTCCAGACATCTTATAGAGGAAATCACCTAGCGGTTAAAGATGAGGAAAGTGGCAGTTCTTTACATTGCTAGAAATTTTTTAGTTTTATAGCTCACTATCATTCTCTTATCTCAGCCTTCCTTAGACTAGGAGAAAGATGGGAATGATTCTTCTCCATTTTTCAGATGAAAGAAATGAGGCTCAGAAAGACTGATTTACCCCAGATCCAGGAGTGAGCTGTGGACAGAACCAAGACCCCCCCAGCCGCTCCCCTCTCTGCCTCCCAAGCCGGCAGTACCGGGAGAACCATGGGGGGAATGTCCTCTCTCAGCTTAGGATACATGTTTTGGGAAGACCTGGGAGTTTGGGCAAACATAAGGGCTCTTTCAGTTTCCAGCAGGCCTTGGCTTGTGAGTTTAACTTTGTGAATGTTTGGAGAATGCTCTGCTCAGAGGGTGGGAAGGTGGTAGGTTGGCCCTGTCTGTATGTTGTCTTATCCGTTTCAAAACACGTTTGTGTATACGCATATTGGTTAATGACGATAATGGGCATGTGCTAGGCCTTCGCTAATCAGTTTATATGTGCATAAAATCTCAGGTATCATCAAAAAGATGCCATGAGGCGATATGTTCTTCCCATTCTGCAGACAAGGAAGGGGATTGAGTGGGGCTGCAGGTGATGGGGTCAGAATTCAAACCCCTTTCCGTTTCCAGAGCTTACGCTCTCAGCCACACCTGCCCAGCTGTTACGTAGGTGGAGCAGGAATTCACATTCCCAGTACGCTAGACTAGACTAGAGATAAACTCCAGCAGGTTTGGTGTATGGCCAAGGTCACACAGGTCGGCAGCGGTGAGGCCAGAAGCCGGGTCATGTGGGACCCACCCAGTGCCCTGCACAGCACCCCAGTCGTCCTCGGGAGCCCTGGCCCAAGCCCCATGCCCCTCACCCTGACACAAGGAGTGTCTCTTTCTTATCTGCAGCGGCACCACCCAACCCAAACCGCGAGGTGGCTGGCGACACCATCATCTTCCGGGACACCCAGATCAGCAGCAGAGCCGTGTACCAGTGCAACACCTCCAACGAGCACGGCTACCTGCTGGCCAACGCCTTTGTCAGCGTGCTGGGTGAGTGTGCCCAGCACGCTCCTGCCGTAGAGTCGCCCTGGGGCTTGGTTATGGCATGGGGCACAATTTCTTCTCCAGAGACTGGCCAGGCTGGGCGGGGTAAGAGGCTGTGGGGATGGGGAAGCGTGGAGACTGAAGGTGAGCTTTGTAGGAAGCGCGCAGCACTGAAAATGCAGACAGACTCAGTTCCCACCAGAGTCAGTCTACATCCGTTCCTCCCCTGGAGAGAGAGCGGGTCTGTCTCATGTCCTTGCCGCATCCATGGTGACTTTCCCCGGCTTCTCGGTTGGATCCCAGGGTGGGACATGGTTCTGAGTATGTGTGCTGCACCCCTGAGCAGGGAGAGGGCGGTGGGAGGGCAGCTAGGAGATGTCTTAGGGCTGTGTAGGGGCAGCTGCGGAACCTGCTGGTCCTGTAGTTTGGGGAAAGCCTTTGTAAAAGCTGGAGGGGATGTAGGGTAGGTCGAGGACACATGGACAAACTTACCCTTCCTCACCTAATGCTTAGAGGCTTCTTGAAGGTGGGGAGCTTGGTGGGCGAGGTGTCTTGGTGCGTGGAGAGCTGCTGTAAGGAGAGAGCATGTAGCAGAGGCAAGACCGAGGGGGGAGAAATGGAAGAATTAGACTCCGCACCCAAGATCGGTTCTCTGGGAATTTCAGATGTGCCGCCCCGGATGCTGTCGCCCCGGAACCAGCTCATTAGGGTGATCCTTTACAACCGGACACGGCTGGACTGCCCGTTCTTTGGGTCTCCCATCCCCACACTCCGATGGTAGGTTCCAGGAGGCCAGGCTTTCCCGAGCAGGGCTCATCTGTCTCACGTTCTTGCTCCCATCCGGCCCATGACAGCTGTTCAGCAAGACCTGGGGACCTTAAAGGGTTGAAGCTGGGAGGAACTGGCAGCTCATCTGGGTCAACCCCCTCATTGTCCAGAAAGGGAAACCAAGGCCCAGAGAGGGGCAGAGACTTGCCAGGGCCACCTAGTGGTTGGAGGCAGGCCCTACAGGGCTCAGGGCTCCAGACTCCTTCCACTGCCCCCGCAGTCCCTCTGGATCGGTGGCTGCCCCATGCCCTCGGGCCGGTCCCTTCTCAGTATGCTGTGTGTTCTGCTGCTCTGTTGTGAGGTTTAAGAATGGGCAAGGAAGCAACCTGGATGGTGGCAACTACCATGTTTATGAGAACGGCAGTCTGGAAATCAAGATGATCCGCAAGGAGGACCAAGGCATCTACACCTGTGTCGCCACCAACATTCTGGGCAAAGCTGAAAACCAAGTCCGCCTGGAGGTCAAAGGTAAAGGAGGGGCTCACAGGTGGGAGTTGGGACTGTGGCAGGGAGGCCCTGCTTGCGGCTACCCACGTGTGGTATCGCTTTGCAAATGTACCACACCTGATGTTTAATCCTGGGTGGGCTCCTCAGTGTGTCTGTGTGTCCGTCTTGGCACAGGTGCTGGGAACTCAAGTCAGTTTATTATCAGCCTCGTGGAAAGGGAATTAGGAACCTGCTGCCCACACCAACTCCCCACGACCACCCCAGAAATTACACCACCTGTTCCCAAGCCAGACAGAGAGGGTTTGGGGGTTACTTGCTACTGGGGGTTACCCAGTCCGGAACTCCCCTCCGCTACTGGGGGTTACCCAGCCCAGAACTCCCCTCCATTGGTACAACTGCATTCTATCTGGGCCACCTCCTGTGGCTGGTCAGGCGTGTCACACTGTGTGGCCCCATGGGGACTTGGGGGAGCTGGGCAGAGAACGGGTCCGTGACAAGCTCCCTGGGCTTTTCCGCAGACCCCACCAGGATCTACCGGATGCCTGAGGACCAGATTGCCAAGAGGGGCACCACGGTGCAGCTGGAGTGCCGTGTGAAGCACGACCCGTCCCTGAAACTCACCGTCTCCTGGCTGAAGGACGACGAGCCACTCTACATTGGAAACAGGTTTCCGTGCCTCCCTTCTCTCTCTTCCTGGTGCTAGTTTGAGGGACATTTTCTGTTCCCTTGCTCTTGGTGACACACTGAAGAGCCCAGAGTCAGGGAACCTGTGTCATGCATGTCACCGAGGAGCCATGAGGATGTCCTAGGTGACTCCTCCAATTCAGGGGCGACCTCCCACCCTGCCTCCATCTCACTCTCTGCCATCAGCTCCCTGCTTCTCTCTGTCCTCTGCCCTTCTCTCTTCCCCAGTCCTGTCTCTCTTCACTTCCTCCCTCCGCTCTGCCCTCGCCTCTCCTCTCTTCCTGCTTTTCTTTCTGCCCCGTCCTGGTCTCCTCTGCTCTGTTCCTTCCTCCTCACCACGTCGCAGCCTCCGTCTGCCGGCCCCGTCTGCAGTACCCCTGTCCGCCATTAGAGGGCAGGGCTGGCCCGCGCCAACTGTGCACATTGATGGCATGGTAGTTACTGGTGGTTCCCCGTCCTTACTGCACCTGGACCCACGCCTGCCCCTGTCCTCACCCCAGATTCTGATATCACTGGGGTAGGACATGGGTAGTGTTCAGAAGTCCCCCTGGGGGGTTCTAATGTGCAGTCTTGGCTGAGAACCGCTAGCTGGAGCCTCTGTCCCTGAAACTCTCTGTGCTGTACCCCCTCCATCCCAGGGGCTGGGTTGTACAGGGCCCTGCAGTTGGACGTAGGACCAGCTGTTTCCAGCCATCACCTGACATTTGCAGGGGGTGTACCCCGCAGGTGGGCACAGGCCTTCTAGCACTCGCTCAGCTGGTGCTGACAGCGCTACAGCCCACCCTGCTCTGGGGTGCACGTCTCCCTCGGTGGGAGACAGTTCCAGGCAGCCCAGGGGCGGGCCGGCCTAAGCCTGGGTGCAGAGAAGATGAGTCTGGGTTGAGGACACACGAGCTGCAAGAAGAGGAATACCGATCTGCTTTTGGGGGGGTGGGCCTAGCGTTGCCCTAATTTGGGAGGGGTGCACAGCACAACAGAGGCAGACACAAGGTGGAATCTGAAGGCACCAAACACAGTTCAGGGCTACCTAAGCTTCACCTACTTTCTTTTCCCCTCCATCGAGTACCGGACGTGCTCCAGGTGACTGTGAAGATGCCTCTGTCCAAGCATCAAGCTGGGGCCTCACATTCCCTGGGAGGAGCTGAGCCTTCCCAGCTCAGCCTGTGACACTTCCCTCTTCCTTCTGACGCGAGATTCCCCCGCTAGGGAGAAAGCAGTGGGCAGAGCCCAGCACACCCCCCCCACCCTCCTCCTAAGCCCTCCGTGGCACCTTTACAGGATGAAAAAAGAGGATGACTCCCTGACCATCTTTGGCGTGGCAGAGCGGGACCAGGGCAGCTACACGTGTGTCGCCAGCACGGAGCTGGACCAGGACCTGGCCAAGGCCTACCTCACCGTGCTAGGTAACTGTCGCTGCTCACCCTGGCACTGACCACCCCACCCGGCCTCCCCAGCAGCCAGAGCAGCAGCGGCCCCGGACAGTCCCCAGGGCACTGCCTGTGGTCAGCGTGCGGCCAGGCGTGGTCACCTCCTGCCTTTTGATCTCAGGGTTAGGGAGCTGCCGCTTCCAGAACAAGCTGGCTGGACAGCTTACAGCCCAGGTGGAATCACTAACCCCCCAGGTCTCAGCTGGAGGGTGCCTGAGTGACGTAGAGAAAGTGGAAAGGAGTTGCTTGTGACCGTTTTTACCTTTCTTACAGCTAACTCTAAACCACTAAGTCGATTAAAACAATCCATCATTAAAACAAGACTGAGTTTTGTGTTTGTGCTTCCAACGACCTCCGCCAGCTTTCCTCCCCCTCCCACCCTGTTCCTGGTTTTTGGTGGCATTTCACAGTGTGCCCTGAACAAGATGATGCTGCCTCTTCCTGTCTGTGTGTCCAGACGGGACTGTAATCACTAAGCCAAGGGGAAGGAGGCCTCTCCCTTCCGGGGAAGCAGACCCCCTGCTGTCCCCTCATCACCTCCGTCCTCCTGCTGGCTGCCCTACTGCCATTAGCATTGGTGCAGTGGAGCGGCGCAGTTGCTGGAAATGTGGGCCCTGCCGTATTGGGATGGGAAGGAAACAGAGGTTCCGCCCCAGCCGTGGAGGAGACACAAGACGGCCTCTGTAAGGGCGGGGGGTTCTCCATGGAAGGGAAAGCAAAGCCGTGCCTGGAACACCTTGGCCCGGGGGCAGCTGGTCAGGCCTCGGCTACCTATTTGCATCCTTCTAGAACACCTTTAACCCCGGATAACCTGCTAACCTGGATAACCCGTCTTACTTTTGCAGCTGATCAGGCCTCTACAACTAACAGTTTGGCTGCCCTGCCCAAAGGTAATTCGTACTAATCCCGGGCCCTCGCCAGCACCTCCCCAGCTGATCAGGGGAGGAGTCTAGGAGGAGGAGGTCCCTCAGGAGAGGATTGCAGTGCGTAGGCTCCTGGGCGACACCTCCCGCTCCCCGCCATGTTTCACCTCCTTTCGGGTGCGTGTGTCCACCTCCCCGAGCCCACGGCACAGCCCTGCCCTGGTCTTCCTGCTCCTGCTACACCGAGCTCCGAAGTCCTCAGCTGTCCCACCCCATCCCTTACCCCAGCCGCGCTCACCACTCCCTGGGGGTGACCTGTTCTCCCCAAAGTGTTTAAGGGCCAGGCGGAAGAGCCCACTCCCTTCAGATCGTCTGTAGGCCCGTCGTTCTGCAGCCTCCCACGTCTGCTACGTGTCTCTTACAATCTGTATGCACACGGCGCACACACCCGTGCATGGGTTCGTGGGACTCCCCTTCCAGGTCCTTCCAGTGCCCAGCTGAAAGACAGGAACAGCTCGACTCAGGGGTCAAGCTCAGGGAGAACAAGTCTCACCTGACCCACCAGTCCCTGGCCAGATGGCTTCATCCCAGGCCGGATGGCATTTACACCCACTAAAGCAAACCCAGTGAGGTTAGCGCCCCAAAGAGGCGCTGCCCTCCCCCCTGTTTGGAAGCCTGGGGGGGCTTATCATGAGAAAATGGGACAAAATGCCACAGCTCCTCCTCACCTGCCTGAATGTAGTGAGCACAGGTCTAATGCGAAGGGCAGCGTTTCCGAGCGCTCGCACTCCGAGACCCGCAGAGCTGGGCAGCCGCGCTCCCGGCCCCCTGGGCCCCACAGGGTCCGCTTCACTCTCTTGCTCTGCGCCCTTTGACACCCTTTTGGGAGGGCTGGAATTTGGAGGTTCCTCTTTGTTCTTCCTCCGCCCACCCCCCACCCAGGGAAGGGGGCAGTCCCTGTGCTCACCCCTCAGGGCAGGCTGGGGTTGGATCCCCCTGGTAGTGAAGACCTAAGCTCCTTAGGGACCTGTCACCGGGGCAAGGGCCAGCACAAGGCCGGGCCAGCTCGAACTCAGGAGCCCTGCGTGGTGTCTTCCCCCTCTGCCGCCAGGACGGCCAGACCGACCCCGGGACCTGGAGCTCACCGACCTGGCCGAGAGGAGCGTGAGGCTGACCTGGATCCCCGGGGACGCCAACAACAGCCCCATCACAGGTCAGCTCGGGGCCCTGCACTCCACAGCCGGAGGAGAGGGATGGTGACATCCTTGAACCTACCTTGGTTTCTGGTCCCACTTCTGCCTCACTTGCTGTGCGTCCTGGGCTATTCTCAGAATGCTCGGAGGCCTGGGTCTCCCTTCCTGTGTCTCGGGAAGACTTCTCCCTGTGCCTTTGCTCCACGAGGAAGACGATGGAAGGCAGGAGGGGGTGCTTTTAACGAAGAACACTGCTAACTCAGCTCCTGAAAGCACTGTGTCTTCCCTGCCCTCTCAGACTACGTCGTCCAGTTTGAAGAGGACCAGTTCCAGCCCGGGGTCTGGCATGACCACTCCAAGTTCCCAGGCAGCGTCAACTCAGCTGTCCTCCGGCTGTCCCCATATGTCAACTACCAGTTCCGGGTCATTGCTATCAACGAGGTTGGGAGCAGCCACCCCAGCCTCCCATCCGAGCGCTACCGAACCAGTGGAGCACGTGAGTACTTGAGGGCTACCAGAGAAGGCTCTGGAACCGGGCACCTGCACTCAAACCGAGTTTCCCCGTTCCCAGACACAGGAACTTAGGCAGGTTAAGTAATTTCCCCAAAGCTCAACTTCCTCATCTGGGAAGCAGAGAACAGTAATAACACCCACGTCATGGAGCCGTTGTGAAAACTCGAAAATGCACGTCAGGTATTCACCACGATGCCTGGCATTTAGCAAGTACACAGTAAATGTTAACTGCCATCTTTATTATTACTAAAATTATTAGTAATTCTTGATTATCTGCTTTAAAGGGGAGAGCTACGACAAAGACATGCAGCAGAAATATATAATCCGGTGTTACATCGGATTTCTTTTCCTAACACGCTTGGGTAGTGTTTAGATTTCTGAAATCACGCCAGCTCATAGAAGATGCTCCCCCAATGTTAAATGCCAGGGATGAACCTGTCTGGCATGAAACTTATTGAGCGGATAATCCACAAAGGGGATAATCCCCATTGAGTTGGCTTATTGACCACCCACGGTGTGGAAGCCTGACAAGTGCTGCCTGGTGAGGGATTAAAATTCGAAAGAAATTAGCCCTGCTTCTGGGGTTTAAACCTTGGCTAGAAAGGCACATCACGCACATGAAGAAAAGGCAGGGTGGGTTCAGCCACACTTGGGATGTAGTGTGTATATCGAAGCTGAGAAAAAAACAGCAGAGAAGGGACCAATTGGGTGGGAGGAGAAGGGTTGCTTACCGTGTCCTGGTGAGGCACACATTGGACTTGAACTTTGCGTCTGTTTGGGTTTCAGCCCCTGAGTCCAATCCTGGCGATGTGAAGGGAGAGGGCACCAGGAAGAACAACATGGAGATCACATGGACGGTAAGAGCCTACCCGGCCCCGCCGGCCGTGGGTCCGCTCACTGGGCAGCGTGCACCGGGAGCCCTGCCTGGACACCCCGCACACCCCGAGGCCACTGTGTGCTTCAGACTCTCTGGCTGGTCTTGGTGGCCACACTTCTATAAGAAACCAAGCTCCTCTCTGCATTGGGCATCCAAACAGGACAAGTGTCTAAGAGCACGATATCAGAGAAGAGACAGGAGCAGAGGTGACCCAGTTCCACAGACTGCCAGCCTAGCAAAATTCATAGAGAATGCAGCAAAATCAAATGGACTTTTGCTGAAGAAGGAGGGATTCAGCTAGGCTTTAGGAAAGCTCTAGGCAGAACACCATACCAAGGTGTGGTGTGTTCTGGGGCCCTTTCATTGCTGAGTGTTGGGAGTGCAGCAGAGACCAGCCTCTGAGACGTGTCTGGTGGGGACCTTTCTTTTGTTCAGGGAATGGCCTCAGTGACTCTAAAAGCTCCCCCCAGGTTAGGATCATAAGATCCCATCTTCGTCTTGGCTCACTGACTAGATTTTCTAAACCGAAGTTGGGGTATGTGGTCTCAAAATGGCACTTTTTTCCAAACCAGTTCCAAGTCTGAGAGATGCAAATGCAGCCACTGAAACGTTAGCATTCCTGAGCTGCTGCCCCAAGGAATGGCAGTGGGAGACACAGCGTGTGGAACCAGAACCGTCCCTGTCTCTCCGAGGACCTGGTCTCATGACACGGCCTTGGCGAACAGCAACTGGGCCGAGCCCAGACTCAGGCAGCTGGTCTACAGCTCTGCAGGGTGGCTCCCAGGGGACTGATTCCAGGGCCAGGACAAAGAATGGCATTAGACCCCCCTTTAAAGAACTCTGGTCTGTGGGAGGTACAGGACAGACACGTAGGTTTTGGTAGAAGTCAAGTCAGTTCCGGAATTTGAGTTCATTGGCAGGAGGAGCACTAAGGTTAACCAGAGCTCATCCCTGCTGACTCTGGAGATGATTTTGTTTTATTGTTGCTGCTGTCGTGGGAAGGAGTTCTGCTGGAAATAAAGCTTTCGCTCCCCTGGCACCTGCAAATGTGGGTGCTCTCAGAGCCACAGTAACTAGGTCTTGGGTGAAGCCTCCATCACAGAACATCTACATGCTGCTGGGGTCACAGGACTCTGGGCTTTGGGGGACTCATTGGGGAAGGGGATGTCCTCTCCCCTACCCTGCAAGGGGCTGGCTGGTGTCAGGCAGGCCGGGAAGGGGTGCCTGGCACGGAGAGAGAGGCAAACTCTGGGCGATGCACATGCCTCACCTGCAGCCTCTCCACCTCCCACCTCATCTGTCTCTCTCTCTGCCCAGCCCATGAACGCCACCTCTGCCTTTGGCCCCAACCTGCGCTACATTGTCAAGTGGCGGCGGAGAGAGACTCGAGAGGCCTGGAACAACGCCACAGTGTGGGGCTCTCGCTACGTGGTGGGGCAGACCCCCGTCTACGTGCCCTATGAGATCCGAGTCCAGGCCGAAAATGACTTTGGGAAGGGCCCTGAGCCAGACACTGTCATCGGTTACTCCGGAGAAGATTGTGAGTAAGCTCCTCCCTGTCCCCCATGCAGGACTCTCCTGGCTAGGCCGCACAAGGCCACTCTCACAGGCCAGCAACGGGGGTGTGGATTATGAGGGGACAACCAGTTCCCAGGAAAGAGAAGTCCCTGTAGTGACCTGGAGCAGACAGGCACCTGATGACATCAGGAGTGGAAGTACTATCATCCAAACACTGGCTAGAATTCCTGAGTGTCATGGCCGAGCCTGGCACTCTCGCTGCACAGATGTGCAAACTGGGGCCCTGCAAGGGGGGCCCTCGGCGGTGCCAAGCAATAGTGAACGTCAGGCTTGAAAACAGCCCGGGTCTCCAGACCCCCAGGCTGGCTGCCTCACTGCCAAGCCACGCTCGTGCCAAGAAGGACCTCAGGTCTACCCGTCCCAAAGAGCCATAACTAGACACCTCCACAGGAAGGAGGGCCACGGGCCAGACTCCCCGCCGGGCTCCCAGGGGCAGCCTTGAAGGGTGTAGCAGGTCTCCAGAGCACCCGGCCAGCCGCTGCCGGTATTCCCACCACTGCTCCTAGCCCTTGGAATTGAGCCTAAGAAGAGAAGGTGTTTGGAGGCCGGGACTGGGGAAGCAATAGGATTCCGGGCGTGTGTGTGGAAGTATGCACCTGGCTGCCAGACGGGTGGTGGCCTCTTTGTCCCCAGCACTCGAATCCCACAGGCTGCTGAGCCGAGCAGGAGGGTCAATAGAGTCCCCTCCTGGCTCAGGGCGATCCGTGCCCTGCCGGGCCTGGGTGTGATCTGAGAAGCGATCGTGTAGGCGGATGGAGTGAGCAGAGGAAGGGAGGAGGGACAGTCTTGGGGAGGAGTGGACTCAGAAGGGCAGTGCTGGGGTCAAGAGCAAGGCCACCATGTTTATAATGGTGAGGTGGGAGACGCGAGGGCTGGGCCCTGGGCCCACCTTCCTGGAGGTGATTATGGATTGGATTCCTGAGGGAGATGAGCAGAGGGGTCCGTCCCACTCCTCCCCTCCATGGTGGCAGCACTTGCAAGTAGGAGCCTGGTGGGGACCATGGGCTGGTAAGTGGAGGGGCAGCATCTGGTCGGGGGCTTCACGGACCCCACACAATTTCCGTTGTGGGATCTGCCCCTGCGGCTGTGGTGGACGAGAGAGTCGGGCAGGGCTGCTCTGCAGCAGAGTGGAGAACACGGGGGCAGGAGCCGGTTACGGGGGAGGGAGTGGGCTGCCTTCTCCAGGTAGTGACGGGGTCAGAATCACTTCCTGAACTTGGCTAGGGTGCCTGCAATCTGCGGGTGATGTTCCATGCCAGGTGGTGGCAGGAAACAGATGCACTCTCGAAAGGGACTACTTGTGATGTGTGGGCAGGGCTAGAGGGAAGACAGCAAGGTGCGTGAACCATCTGAGGGCCAGCAGCAGCAGGAAGCGATTGTACCACTCGAGCCTTGATGGAGCAGGGCACGGATGAGTCACCGCAGCCCACAAGGGCCACCCTCAGGAGCCATGGCCTTGAGTGGAAGAGTGCAAAAAAGCCATCAACCTGTAGCCCAGCAAAGAGGAAGCCAGAGGAACCGACACCCGCCCCCCTCTGCTCCTGCCCTGGGGTCTCCTCTTGGTGCCTCCTATGGCCAGACCCATCTGGAAGCCTGAGAACAAGGGATCCCAGCTGATAAGGTCCAAAGACAGCAGCCTCCCGGGACGTGGAGCAGGGTGGGGAAGGGTAGAGGATGGAAGGGAAGGGCGGATGGAAACTACCAGCACAGGCAGGTAGCAAGTCATTGCCCTTTAAACGCATAGGCCGAGTCCCTCCCACCTGGAGTGGCACCCTTTTGTCCCGCGCCTTCCCCCCACTTTTTCAAGTACAGTCTGATGGAGGAGGCATAGCCCCTGCCCTCGGAGCGCTGAGTGCAGTGGAGGTCCGGGCCAGCAGAGAACGAGGCAGAAGGGCCCCTAGAGTCCAGGGGCCAGCCCTGCCCGCATAACCAGTTCTCTGTCCCAACACCTTGCAGATCCCAGGGCTGCACCCACTGAAGTTAAAGTCCGAGTCACGAACAGCACAGCCATCAGTCTTCAGTGGAACCGCGTCTACCCCGACACGGTCCAGGGCCAGCTCAGAGAGTACCGAGTGAGGATGCCAGCTCCCCCCCTCCGCCTAACCACCCAGCTCACTAACCAGGGCAAGGGGCTAGCAGATGCGGGCGTATTTGGAAGGGATCCTAGGGGTATATGTTGGATCCAGAGTTGATTCAAGTAGGGTGAGCTATTCAAAAATATGCTCAGAAAAAAATATATAAACCCATATGTGTCCTGCAACAGATATGCTGAGAGATTCTGCTCAGCCAAAAAATCACATGAAGGGTGGTGGGTTTGGGTGGGTTGCATAGCAGGTGGTGTTTGCAATGCATGTGGGAGTGGACACACCTGTATCTTCAGAAGCCGTGTTGAGGCCCCGCCGGGCTATACCCTGCCCCTCTCCCTGTGGCCCCTGCTGGGCTGCTTGCCTCACCCAGTCTGGTTTCATAAAGCCACAGCTAACAGGCAAGGCCACTGAAAGGGTGCAGACATCCTCCCTGTTGTCACAGCCAACTCTGGATGACCCAGAATATGAATTTCAAGGCCGCTGGCTTCTCCTCGTGCTCCCTGCCTGCGAGCAGTTTTTGCTCAAGCCTCTCTCCTCTTTGAAAGGGTGGGCTGAGACGGGAAGAGGGCAGAGAAAACCCAGGGTCCACAAGGCTCTCCCTTAGGAGTAGCTTTAGAGGTTGGCTGGGAAGTGGGGCAGCTGCAACTGTGATTAACGCCGGTCGTGTGGCCTCAGAGGTCACCAGGAGTTGGCTGATAGACAGGTGGGGGCAGAACGGAAGAGGCCAGTCTCTTCTTGGGAAAGGAATGTGGCAAGCAGGGGAAGGCACAGTGACGTATCCACTTGCAAAGCTCTTGCCCAACAGTTGACTTGCACCCTTGACCTGCCCACTTGGAGATGTTTCTGGCTAAAGCTTCCATTGGGTTCCATTGGGTTCCATTCTGGCTAAAACTTCCTCTAAGTCTGGACTCCCCTTACCTTGCCGGGGCAGCCTGGGTGACACTGGTGTGGCAGCCTGACCCCGGGCTTCTTATCCACTGCTAATTAGACCTCAAGTGGCAAACTCACTCCACTGTCCCATGTAATGCACCACCTTCCTTAGCCGTCCTGTCCCATCTAAGCTCTGCCACGTGCGACCCAGTGTCCCACTGACCTGGACGTGTGACTGTCTCTTGGACATGAACATGAACCCATCTCATCCCTGAAGGTCTTCAATGTGAAAAGAAATCATTTTACTTCCAAGGATTAAATCAACCCTTTCTCATATTCAGACTTCTGGGGGTAACCCGCTACTTTGCGACGCCTGCCTGCTACCAGTCTAAACCGTACTAATCTAACTCGAGTGATGGGGTCTTTGAGCGCAGAGCGGAGCTTTCCATGCCCAGACCCTTGGCTCACATGTGGTTCTGGCACGGGCTCCCTGAGCAACCTGCTACCCACCCTGGAAATAAGTCTCATGATAGAGCAGCTCAGATGTAAGTTTGGCCGACTCGCCCGTCCCACAAAGAGGTGGTGTGGATCAGAAACGATTGGAACCAAACTCCCCATTTCTTGTTTGCCATAAATTCATATTCACTAGTGACTAATGAGTGGGGACGGCGAGGCTGCTCCCCCAGCCCTGTGTGGGACTGATGAGGTCACCTGGGACTTGGAGCCTGTGGCGCGCAGAGGAAAGACCGGTCACAGCCAGCAGCACTAACAACTAACCCGGCTCTGCCCGCCCCCGCTCACCAGCCTGCTCTGTCCCGAAGGCCTACTACTGGAGGGAGAGCAGCTTGCTGAAGAACCTGTGGGTGTCTCAGAAGAGACAGCAAGCCAGCTTCCCCGGTGACCGCCTCCGTGGCGTGGTGTCCCGCCTCTTCCCCTACAGCAACTACAAGCTGGAGATGGTTGTGGTCAATGGGAGAGGCGATGGGCCTCGCAGTGAGACCAAGGAGTTCACCACCCCGGAAGGAGGTAGGTCTGGCGCAGCTCTTCAGGGTGGGGCAGGACGCGGGTAGCACACACCGGCGGGCCCGGAACAGCCCCCACGTGGCTCGGCACGGACGGCCCAGGTGACCTCTTCAAGGCCTCAAGGAGCCAAGGACCTGCAAGCTGAGCAGCTGCCACCATCCCCACAGAGCGCCATTGCCACGGTGACCTGCCCAGACGGGAGGTTGAGTCTCAAGAGAAGACCTGTGTGGTCTGCTGACATAACTCCAGACAGGCTGTGCAGGCCGACCCCCAAGGGCACTGCCCCGCCACCTCCCGGGGCAGAAGGCAGCACGTGCACCCGCTCACTGGAGCCATCCGATTTGTCCACCGGCACCTAAGACCATCACAGTCCTCGCCCCACGTTGCCAAGGAGCTTTCGTGGAGACGTTCGTCCTGGGTGTGCGTGGCGGCTCTGCAGAGGGTGCCCAGAGGCAGCCCCTGCCTTCCGCAGGTGTATGGCTGGGGGTCCCGGGGTGCAGACGCCTGCTGAGTTCCTGGTCCACCTCTTCGCTCTTGCCGGCCTTGTATCTGCTTTGCGTTTGCTTGGCCCTTTCTGTTTCTCCTCCCTCCCTTCTTAACTGTTATTTTCCCCATTTCTCTTCTTCCTCCTTTCTCCTCTCCTTTGTTCTTCCCTCTTGTTTTCTTTATTCCTGTCTTTCCCTCCCCCTCAGTTTGGTTTTCCTCATCAGCCTCTCCCCTTCACTCCTGCCCGCCCCCCCTTTCCAGGTGTTCCGTCCTGGGTTTCTTTCTGCCCAGTCCCGAGCCCCGCACTCTCAGCCCAGCAGCCTGGGCCTGCTGGCCGGGCCCGGCGGCGAGGGTCCTCGTCTGAGGACTGGGAGCTGCACCCTCCGTACAAAACAGCTACCAGTGGGTCCCTGCCTAGGACGGCTCTGCCCAATTTGGAGGTCTCTGTGCAGGCTCAGAGCCTGATGTGTGCTGAATCCAGGGTAGTTGCTAAAGAAAAGCTTGATCTACTTCTTCCCCGTTTAAACAGTAGACTCTGAGCCGATCATGTCCTCACACCTGGGGGAAGCGACATCCTGGATGGGGCAGTGAGCTCTGGCCACCTCGGGGTCCTCCCGGACCCTGATGTGGCAGTGGCCGGCATGGGGTGCCCGGAGGTCAATGCCTTCATACTTGTGCTTTGTTTTTGTGTTTTCCTCATCCTCCCTGCTCCCCCCCTCTCCTCTCCCCCTCATCTCCCCTGCTCTCTCCTCCTTCCCCAAGTACCCAGCGCCCCCAGGCGTCTCCGAGTCCGGCAGCCCAACCTGGAGACAATCAACCTAGAATGGGACCATCCGGAACACCCCAACGGGATCCTGACTGGATACACTCTCAGATATGTTGCCTGTACGTTCCGCCCTCCTCTTTCCCTTGCCCTTAGATAGTCTGAGAACAGGAAACCCCGTTCTCACCACCCTTCCTAAAGAGTCACGGTAGGGAGCCTGTGGGGGCAGAGGGCATTGCAGAGGCATGGAGGGGCTGAGGGAGAAGTTCCCCACTGGACTGGGGGAGGCAGATGAGATCCAGTCTCTGCTCTTCTTACTCAGCTCGGCCAGCAGGGAGCTTCTAGTCTGATGGGTGAGACAAAGGGGCTCTGGTCTAATGAGGGAGGGGGACAACCACGGCCTTTAGGGATCTTATAGTCTCCAACACCTACCAGTCTAGGGGAGATAGGTCCTCACCCAGTAGGGCTTCCATCCGATGGGGTAAACAGCATATTCACAGGAGTCCCTAGACAGTAGGGAGACACCTTAACAAGGTGTCATTTATGACAAGGCAGCTGTACGAAGAGCTGCCAAGTAACTGGATTGACTCGAATCGGAAGCGTGGGTTGGGAAGACCTCACCTAGAGCTCAGCGTCCCCATTCAGGGAGTGACACTACATTTGAAAGGCTTTAAGCCTCTAAAGTAGGTGATGTACCTCACTGGCACGCTGAAAGGGCCAGGTGTTGTTAACAATTTTAATAGCCAACCACCGTGTGCTTGTTTGCCGTTCTGAATCAATCTCTGGACCTGACCCTTTCACCCTTGGAAGAATACTAAATAGGCCTTATACAAAGAAGGTGTTAACAGTCAGAAGCCCTAGTGGTGTTGCCCTAGTTCTGTTTGAAAGGGACAAAGGAGCTCAAGAGTTTTGTGGTTGAAAGGGCTTGGGAATTAAAAACTAAATCTTTTAGCATTGGCCACGTAACTTTGCAGTGAGCTAGAGACAATAGGATCAGTGAGGAAGCATTAACCCTGCAGAATAATCACAGAGCCGGGAGGGAGTTCTGCCTTTGAACCGAGCCTTGCAGATCACCAGGCAGGTGCCGCCGTTTCTCTTCCCAGAAAAGTCGGGAAGGTGTTCTCCTTCCAGCTGCAGATTATATAACTCATCACTATAAATGTCGCTAACGTTTAATCCCACTTAACTCTCTCTCCTCAGTTAATGGAACCAAAGTAGGAAAGCAGATGGTGGAAAACTTCTCTCCCAACCAGACCAAGTTCACGGTGCAGAGAGCGGACCCCGTGTCGCGCTACCGCTTCACCCTCAGCGCCAGGACGCAGGTGGGCTCTGGGGAAACAGTCACAGAGGAGTCACCGGCACCCCCGAATGAAGGTAGGTGCCTGGCGGCAGACCCTGGGTGAAAGGCCTGGCTAGTTCAGGTGCCTACAGAAGCACCCTGAGGACTTGGCATCCTGGGATGGAGAGGAAATGAGGCCGCACGTCCTCGAGCCTCCCCAGGGGAGAGCCCGTCTTATGTGCTGAGAGGTGGGTGCTGGCATTGCATCCAGGAAACTCAGATCTCCTTAGGCTGCTGCTGTCAGACCTAGGTTCCTGTTTGGTCTTGATTTGCTGAGCTACTTAATATCTATCAACTTTACTTCTTGTAGAGGAATAAGGAAGGGAGCGTGGGAAAGCATATGGAAGTCGATATGCTAATGAAGCCGGAGGACAGTGAAAAGGTTCACCTATGGAGGGAGGCAGGGATGTGACTGAGGGTGCCCCAGGAGCGCCCTCCTTCTCCCAAAGGCATGTGAATCCATGGAGGTAGGGGAGCTGCCGGGATTAAAGCTGCTTGCTGAGATCATGGGTAGAGCAGGGAACGTGGTCCCTCCTTGCAGCGTGAAGTGGATGAGCTGTCGGGCTGTGCAGAGGAGGGGGAGCTGGGAGACAGCCATTTGCCAAGCCAGCCTCGCAAAGAGCAAATGAGTTCAGTTCCCGAGTCCGGCCCGTTTCCTCTCGCACCGGAGCTGCGCCTGCGCGGGGCCTCCACTAGAGGGCGCTCCGGGCTCGCCGCGCACGTCGGGGGGCCGGGGGGGCCGTGGGGCGTGCGGTTCGGGACCCTCCCGGGGAAGCGAGACTGCAAACGCCTCGATGCTGGCAGACCCCTGTGAAAAGCTGGGGGTCTCTCTGCCTCTCCGGGGGTACAGTGGTTTGTTCAGCCATTTCCTGAGCACCCACAAAACAAGGGCTACAAAGGCAGTAGGAAGCTCACGCCGTCTAGAAGGGGAGGCGGCCGTAAGAGTATCTAACTGTGCACCCACATCAGGGGAGACTCCGGCTCTGACCATGAGCTACCACGTCTAGTGCCTTCCCCAGAAGCCTCTGATCCCGGGGCCTGGCCCTGGCCCAGGTGGGGTCTCCTGTGCGCCACCCTCACCCCCACCCAGGACAGCGTCGGTGCTTCCTTTGCGGGGCTGCCAGGCCGCGCTGCCTCTGCCCCTCGCCGGGCTCCCCATGTGGCTGCGCTGGCCAGCGCTGAGGCAGGGGACAGGGCCCGCACAGAAGCTGGAGAAAGACTGACAGTCCTCTCTGTGTCCCTCTCTGGTCTTCTACACCAGGAGTCACATAACAAGCTCCCCTCCTGGAGTCCCCTTCCAATGCCCTGGGCGCTGGGGAAGTTTATTAGGGCTGGGGGACTTTGGGTAAGCGACTAATGTATGCTTGCTATCAAAGGCCTGGCCAGGATGTGATGCACTGTTTGATTACTCAATTCTATTCATATAAGGAGATCTGTAGAGAGAGAGCCTCCTCTCCCCCCCCCCCATCTCCACCCCGGTACAGAGCATCAGACGAACAAAGCCCCATTGTCAGCCCCAGTGACCACCACAGGGCAAGTTCTGCAGCCGCAGGGAACAAGAGAACAAAGAGAGACTTTCTTCTTAGGGATTCACAGAAAATTCAGGAATTCCATTTCGGGCTCTCAGTTCATACTTGGGTTTTTAATTGGGACCACAGAATGCCAGGACAGGGGTTTCGGGGCTCCAGTCCTTCAGAGTTCCCAAGCCTTCCAAGGCTGAGATGGTGTGGAGTGGCTTCAGCTGAACACGCTCCCCCTCTGCTACCCACAGCAACACCCGCCCCCGAAGATACAGGAGCCATCCTTTTGACTGGGGGTGGGATCCTCCTACACCTCATACCCTCGACTCCTGGCATCATGAAGGGTCTCCCAACCTGCTTAGTGGTCATGCCAACCCATCCAGCACAGGGCATGCCATCAGGGAAAGAACTGGGAAGGTAGTACTCTGTGCGGACTGTCCCTGCTGCCACCTCTTAGATGACTAGTCCTTGAATGGAGGTAGAAACAGTGTTTATTAAAAAGGTCTCCAAGACCCAGGTTCAAAGTCTGCTGCAGGAACATGCCCGACTCCAGTAGAGTTGGCTGCGAACCCAAATGCCAGTTGGCATCCTCAGGGCAGCGGCCAGCACCTGGCCACACCGTCTGCGTCAGGTTTGAGCCAGAACCCTCTCTGCTTGCTTGTCCTGTGGTTTCACTTGTGCTCTGTTTTCTCTTCCCTCTCTCATCCTTTCTTCCTCTCTGTGGCCATCTTGGGCGCTGTGTTCTGAAGCTACTCCAACCGCAGGTATCGTACCAGCAGCGGAGGTAACGGGCATGGCATGGGGCAAGGCAGGAGCGGCCCGGCCCAGCCAGGGCGGAGACGGAGGGCGCGGTCGGGCTGAAAGCACGCTCCTGGCTCACTCTTTCAGCGGGTGGCAAGCCGGACTGTCGAGGAGGCTGTGTGTGGAGGATGGGACCAGAGGAAACCAAGCACATTTTCCCCCGGTCACTTATCTGCCCCCTGCTGAGAAGCAGGATGGTCCCCGCACACACACAGCCTCCTGACCTGCTCTATGGAGCTGCAGTTTTTTCTGACGCTGAGTAGATTACTTCCCATGAGCCACCTGAGCCCTTGCCTGGGCTCGACATCTCAGAGCGCAGAGAGAGTGACCACAGCCTTTGGGCGGCCAGCTGTGGCCCTAGAAGGCAAGCTGCAGCAGGAGCGGGGACAGCTGGCTCCTGGCTGCTGGCCAGGCTGCCATCCCCTGAAAGGGTGGGCGCGCTGTGCATGTGTCCGTGCATGCTGCATGGGGGCCGGCACCAGCTCTGCCGCCACCGCGGGTTCTGGTCGGTGAGGACGAGCAAGCATGTCCTTGGACGGGGCCAGGTGCTCCAGGACTGGAGTCTCAGTGGGCGCCGGGGGCTGGTTGTGCCCTCACCCCTCAAAAATCCAGCTCTTCAAAGTCTGTAGCGTTAAGAACAGTCTCCACTCTCGGGGGCCGGGAGGTAGATACACAAGCAGCCATGAGAAGCTGGGCAGGCAGGTCCTGGCCTAGGAGACAACCTGCTAACCACGTCCCTCCTCTCTGGTCCTCTTGTCAAGGGTTTGAGGACTATCAAAGGGCCACAGAAGG
This sequence comes from Varecia variegata, assembly GCA_028533085.1. Lineage (NCBI taxonomy): Eukaryota > Metazoa > Chordata > Mammalia > Primates > Lemuridae > Varecia > Varecia variegata. Next base: position 20,345,387 of record CM052450.1, on the reverse strand, counting down.
TCTGTCCCCAAACTGGAGAATCGAGACAGGGACGCCAGGGTTCTTTTCCTGGCCCTCTTCTGAGCCTGAATTACATCAGGTGGGGATGAGAGCAGGGCTCACCCTGGCAGAGCAGAGGCCGTGATCAAGGTCAAGCTCTGGGCAGCTGGGGGCTGGGGACCCGGTGAAGCAGCTGAGGGCTAGCTTAGGAAGACGATGCCACCTTGCCCAGTTTGGTTTCCTCCCCACCTTCGCTCATCTCTCTGCCATTCCATCCTAGGTTGATTCTATTTCTGTTGCACACCCTGCTTCCTTCAGTTTGCGTTATGTTTTGCCAGCTAGATCTGTGGGTGGTGAGTTGCCACCGTCCTTCCCTCCCCCTGTCCTCCCATCCTATCCCCAAGAACTCGAGCTGGCCAGGCCCAGTTCCTCCCCACAGGGTCTGAACACCTCTGCTAGGGTGTGAGGGAGAGAGGTGGTCCCAGGCCTGGGGACCGGGGAGGGCCATCCTTGCCACGCTGCGGGTTCCCCTGACTTCCTGACTCACTTTACATAAGAGCCTCTCTTGTGACTGTTACAGTAGGTGCTCGGGTGGCCTAAGGGGAGACGCAGGGAGGGCACAGGTGCATCAGCTAGAAGCTCACTGGTAACACAGCTCCCCGTCCACCTTCCCCATCCTGGCACTCTAGGACCTAGGGCAGGTGGATCTGGTGGCAGGGAGTCTGCCTTGTTCCGTGGGCATCTGTGCCAGCCTGTACTGCCCCTCTTGTGAGCAAGTGAGAGGTGTCATTTCAAACACCCCACTTCCTATTTCCTTCCCATTTAGAAAAGGCCCAGACCCATCATGTTACGCAGAATGAGCTCGGGGTCTCCGTCCGTCAATCAAATGTATTTCCTAGGCTCCTGCTGCCACGTGACACGGTGCTGGAGGAGATTGCACTTTTTTTTGAAATGAGATGTGCTGCTAACATCAGCCATTCTCACCGTTAAATGCATATGAGCCTTCTGCACGACGTGCAGGTGCCAGCCGTGGAGCTCAGGTTCCACAGTTTTGACGTGAGCCCAGCATCCAGCTCTCTTCCCTCTCATCCTCTCCAAACCTGGACCCTTCCCCCCAAACTGGTCTGTTTCTATCTCACCCGGTGCAGATAATCCCTCTCCTCCACCTGTGTCTGCAGTCTCAGGACTGCTGCCCATCTGTCTGGCAATCTGTGATTGAGCCCGGGAGTCCACATGCCATGTGGACGTTCTTGGACTGAACCTCCCACCTTGGAGTGTACGGAAACTGCTGTCCTCGTCTTTCACTCAGCTTTGATCTGCAAATGTTTGGTGGGCTCCTGAAGGTGCCCAGCACCTTAAGGACAGAAAGATGAATGAGACGAGTCAATGTTGTCCATCTCGTATGTGGTGTTCCATGAGAGTCTGGTGGAAAACCCTTGGCCATGGCTGGAGTGTCCCACCTTCTAGTAGGGGCCCTGTGTTTCCAGCTATAGCCCACTGGGGACCCCACCTTAGGTAATGGAGGGTTCCCACCCCCTCCTCTCAGTTGCTGGGCTGGTGGTCTCCACGAAGCACTGACCAGCATTGTTCCCAAACCCGTAGTTCCTGTTGTGGCTGGAAATTGCATCCTAGCCCAGGAATGTGTCTGCCTAGCCTGTGGCCACTCTGTTTGTAAACTCCACTTCTGGACTTTATAGCTCTTCTCTCCCCCAACTCCAGATAATCTGAATCTCCTTTGACCCGAGCAGTGTATGGCTTTCCCCATGGGCAACCCGTGTGCTAGCCCTCTGACAGCTCACTCGCCTGACCCTTCTATACCTTCCTCCCTTGGAGCCTTTCTCCTTTCTTCTGCCCTCCCTGTCTCACTGGTGGCCCTGTCTAGCCTGGGGACAATAGACACAGCTATTGGGCAGGTCAGAGACAGCGCTGATTGGCTAACGGTGACTTCAGCCAGCCAAGGTCTCGTCCTCCATGGTCACCCCACTGGCAGGCGCCCTGGGGAGGCCTCCTGGGAAGGAGCTCTTTTCCTCTCTCTTCTCTTGCTCCCTGTTACTGACCCTGAGCCAGAGAGAAAGCAGCTAGGTAGCCGTCATCAGGGAAACGCGTCCCTCCTGCCACACTTGGCGGAAGTGACCATCAGGGGGAGGCCACAATGCAGGGTGGAAGTATCCTCAGAGCCGTTTCTCATCCTTGCCTCTGACCAGCGGGGCGGGTGAGGACACCCTGCCACCTGGCCTCTCTTGGCATCTCTGTCCCCGGGGCCACTCGCTGGAGCACCCTGGGGAGCACGTGGGCCTGGCCGTGGCCCTGAGGGAGCATGTGGGGGTGTGAGTGTGTGTTTCTGCATGTACGAGGACCGGGGGCCACATGACTGTGTGTAGCTGTGGGGAAGAGCGACTTGAATTCTGGGGGCCTGGGGAAGGTGACAGCCGCTGTACCTGCAGGAAGAGAAGCCCAGGGCCCTGCACCACACAGTGTGTGATGATTCAAGTTAAAAGGGAGTATTTTCTAATGACACCTTTTAGGTAGTCAAGGAAATTGGGCGCCCTGGGAACATTTCACTTGCCAGGAATTATTAGAAAATATACTACAGATAAGGAACTAAACTGGAGCAGTGCTGCCCAGATGGACAAAATAATCTCTACAGGTGCCTTCCAGCGGCACAGAGCAGCCTGGCCGTGGCAGCTGCAGGGATCAGGCCGGGACAGAACTGACCTTTGCCTCGTGGGTCTCTCGGGCTTTGCCGTGTGCGTGTGTGTGCCTGTGTGTGTGTGTGTGTGTGTATCTTGGTGGGCTGGCATAAGTGAATCCCTTTGTGTTGAGCACTGAGCTTACGTTCTAGGGGCCGCCTTGGACTGGCTGCACCCCTGAATAGAGAATGTGAGACAGACTCGTTCCCACTCACCCCTCCCCACGCCTTCCCGACGTCTGTGGGTCGACTGGGGTTTGGGGAAATATCACTGTTGGCTTTGAACTTGCCCAGGAATCTCTGGAGTGCATGGGGCACAGCTAGCTGCCCAGTGTGACTTCTGTGGGCAGCATCCTCAGCACCTCTGATCCTCCAAGTAGGGAAGTGGCCGGGACCCCAAGAACATTCCCTGCTTCTCTACAGGGGCTGGGGGGGTGTAATGTTGGAGACCCAGGGAAATGAAGGGGCTTTTGTTGGTCAGGCTCTGGTTGAGAAGGCTCAGGATGTCACTTCATCCCGCCCTGAGAAAAGCTCTCTGGCAGTTCCCACTCTGACATCCCTCCCTGCCCAGCCCCCTTCTGCGCTGGGGTGAGATGGGGGGCACTGGGCAGGGAAGGTGATTGGCCTAAACTTCTGGGGATTTGAGGCAGGGTGGGATTCCTTGGAAGCGTAGATGCCTGCTATGTCTTAAGGTCCCTGCCTACTCCCCGATTAGCATTGACCCTATGAAGTGGACCATGGTCAGATCACAGGAGATGGAGTGCAAGGAGGAGAAGCAGCTCTGTCTCTCTGATTTGTCCCATCATTTTCCCACTCTCAGCTTTAGCAAATACTGGAACTGCAGAGCAAGGGTAGGGCAGCCCTTTGCTAGCTTCCACAACCCTTCTATGGAAGGAAAGAGGGCCTGTGAAAAAATTGTCACATATGCAGACTTAGCCCCCCAGGGCTGACTGATGTCAAAGGGTGGCTTTGGGTGGGGGATGGGGACATTAGAGGGTTAGCTCAGATCTGAACCGCTCAGAAGAAGGCCAGCAGGTGCCTCACTCTCAGCCTGGGACTCCTCTGTGTGCTGTGGACTGGGAAGGTGGTGCTGCCGAGCGCAGGCCACACGGGGATCCCATCAGCGCCCTTTCCCCGTGTCCTAAATGGAACGGAAAGGCCTTGGGGTGCCTGGACCCCAGATTTCCTAGAGAGAGAGGCAGTTACTAGAGGTCAGGGTGGGTTGGGGTAATTGTAGGCAGGGCCACCACTGGGCAGAGGAGAGAGGAGAGGAAGGGGGAGAGGCAGGGGCAGGAGGGGAAGAAAGGTGAGGGAGGGGGAGGAGGGACAAGAGGGGGTGTCAGGCAGCGGGAGAGGGGAATGACCAAGAAGGGCTGAGACGTGCGAGGCTTACCCTGCAGAGTGGAGATTGTTCCCTCTCTGCCGTCGGGCCTGGGTGGCTGTTTGGGCTCAGGCAGGTGTGACAGGGTGATCCTGGAGTGGATGGTTGGGAATGGCAGGCTGCCCTGTGCCCCTGCAGGACAGGGTCCAGCCACCTGCCCACCTCTCGGCCGGGGCTCCAGGGCTGGACCCAGCTGGTGCTGTCTGGGTGGCGTTGGGCCTGGGACTCCACCCCTGGGGTCTCAGCAAGCAGCGCGTGCCCCCTTCCCATCCTCATCCTCACCCTTGGCTGGGTGCATGCTGGGTGCTTCGAGCCACACAGACCATGAGAAGAAAATGAAACACGTGCAGGGCTTCATTCTCTTCCTTTCCCATGGTTGTGTTCTGTCGCTGTGACCCGTCTGACCAGAACGCGGTGCTTGGGGAGGCTTCTCATCACTGAGCCCGTGTCCTCCCCGGGCTGCCTGCCTTGCACGCGGGGGCCGCGCGTCCAGGCAGGGCACAGACCAACCAGACTCGGCTGTTTTACATTTCCCTCAGCTCCGCCCACGTTGCCCCCGACTACCGTGGGTGCGACAGGCGCTGTGAGCAGTACTGATGCTACTGCCATTGCTGCCACCACCGAAGCCACCACAGTCCCCATCATCCCAACTGTCGCACCTACCACCATGGCCACCACCACCACCGTCGCCACAACTACTACAACCACTGCCGCCACCACCACGGAGAGTCCTCCCACCACCACCTCCGGGACTAAGATACACGAATCCGGTACTGCGCATTGCCCACGCTGCCCCGTCCCCTCCCGGCCCCCTCCCCAGCGGTCTCCGCAGACGAACACACAGGCTCCCCCAGATAGAAGGTGGGGTCTGGGCTGGTGTTTACCAACACCTCCCTTCGTTTCTCCTTCGGAGATTCACACGTGACCAGACTGCCAGTCCGGTAGCCTGGGGGCTCAGAGCCCACCTGCCCACACTCTCTGCTCGGGTGGCCCTGCACCGCTCGGCACCCTTCATTCTAGCCCCAGATCCCTGTTCTTCAACAGACGGCCAACCCCTTGAGCGGGACCCCCAGGTCCCAGATGTCAAGGCTGCCTCCAGCTACGCATCACCCAGCCAGCTAGCTCAGGGAGGAGCACTCGGGAAGGAAGAGAGTGTGAGGGAGGAAAGAGCACCTGGCACAGTGCAGCCGACCTGAGTGAGAGTGTCCTGCTCCGGCCACGTCCGTGTCCAGCCTTGCAGAGTGGAGGCTGAATGGCAGGGGGTGGCTGGCCATGCCAACCCGCTGTGTCCCCTGAACCCCTGCCCCTTCCTTGCCCCTCCTCCCCTGAGGAACACTTACAGACTTTTCTTTTAAAAAGAGCTTCGAGGAAACGGTATTGCCAAGGAGTCCCCTAACGCCCAGAGGTGCTCCATCAGTCTTCCCTCGCACAGTCCCCGTGCCCCTAAATGCAGCATGGAGGGAACCGCAGCGTGCCCAGGGCTGCCAGGGCTGGTCTGCTGGGCCAGGAGGATGTGCTGTTATGTGTCACGCAGCCAGGCCAGGGTGGCTGTTCTTCCAGCACGAGGACCCCCCTGGGGAATTCAGCGACACTTCTAAGCACTGAGCGTCAGTCTTTCATTACCTGAAGGGGAAGATCTCCAACTTCCTGAGCCCACGGGCCAGCTGGCAGGTCAGCGTGAGGCTGGCAGGAAGCACCCGGAGCTCTCCCCCCGCAGTTGTAGAATTGTAGGCCCCCACCTGTCACTGCCTCTTAGGACAGTCCCTTCACCTTCCGGGGCCTCACTCTCTCCCACCCTGCCCCACCTTTTTCAGCCACCTGAATGAGGATGGAGCCTTAGTCTACATGTGAGGATTTTTAAAACTCAGCGTTGTGGAGTTAAGTGGCTATGAGAGGACACAGGTGTGACGCACAACTGACATGATGCTCCTCAGACCCCGGAGGCGCGGCCTTACTTCACGGTGCAATCTAGAACTTAAACAGTGTGCACTGTAGGAAACAGCTGGCTGCAGAGAAACCTGCTAGGCTGTTAGAAGCCACCAGTGGTCTGGGGCCACCGTGAGGCATCGTTTTCATTAAAGTGGGGCTTTTTGTCCTATGAGTACTTTAAGTTCACAGAAAAGATGCACAAGAAATTAAGAAAGGGAGTGGATCTTGCTTCCCAGCAAAGAGTTGCTTGTCGTCTAGAAAGATCGACCTTGCTCCATGTAGACCCAGCCCCGTGGACTCTCACCCCAGGTGGCCCTGTGTCTGAGGCGCTGTGGAGGGCCTGGCCGTGGCCTTGGTCTTGTCTAGACCTCGGGGTCACCCCTTGAACACCCTTGCTTCCCTAATGCAGCAGAATTGTGCTGCCACCCAGGATTTTAAAAATGAATTTTTATCTTTTTTGCTCCTTACATCTTAGGAAAAAATTTTCGTAAGTTTACTTTTCTCCGGGTGAACTAGGCCTTTTTATTTGTTCTTGTCTTTGTCAGATTTTGAGGGATACCCCCTAATCCTTACAATCCAGGAGTCAGTGGAACATTCCACACTTTTCCTCAAGGATCCTTTTTGTGTTTCCAGGCGTTGCCAGCTCACATTCTCGGTCCTCTTTGAGCTTTTCCGCTCTTTCAGGTCTTGCTGTCTCTCTACGGCAGTGCTTCCTCCCATTCCCACCTTGGAAATCATTCTGGCTTCGCATTGCTTGACCTTTTCTGAAAGCACCCCAATCTTCATTTCGTTTAAGACAGCCAGATTTGGGTCAATATCGTATTGGCGGCCAGACGGTTTAAACACATTCTCTAGCTGTTTACGGGGCTCAGAGCCAAGGAGGAAGAAACTCGGGTCTCCAAATCATGACTAATCATAATTGATTCCCACTGGCAGGAGTCATGCAATTCCAAGGAACTGGGATTTGGGGTGACCTAAAGCAGTCTCACAATTGAAGCATCTGGCAGATAAGTAAGGAAGCCTCCCTTCTGCCCTCCCGCAGTGGCAGCAGTGGGACCCCTCTCCTGGCCCTTCCCCTAACGTGAATCTACCTGGGGCAACCAGCACCTGATGAGGCTGTAGTGGAGAAGGCACTTCTTTGAAGTGAAAATCAGGAGATCTTTTATCCCTTCCCCAGCCCTGCAGACTCAGTCACATGTCAAATAGATAATGAATAAATTCATCACCCGTGTACTCTATTCATTTATTTTTGACAAGTGAGTTGGTGACAGTGCCCCCTTGCATGCTAATAAAATATACAGGAGCCACACTTGTAAAGTCTTTGAAATACAAGGCTTCATGCTAGTACTCCACTATGAAATCTTTGCTGGAAAATGGGGTAATCAGACTGCTGGGACTCTTGAAAAATGATTATGTTTGAAGATTAGTGCCATTCTCCTGCACACGGGCTATGGCTTCAGACAGTGCCATGGCTTTGATAAAGTAGCTCCCAGCTCCTAGGAACTAGATAATTAATGTCTTCTCTCTTGCGTGGATATCGAGCCTCAAAGACTCGGTGGTGTTGAGAAGCCAACAGAACAGGATTCTTCTGGAACCTGGACCACTGAGGGCTGTTTGTCGAGGAATTATCTTCTCTTGGTCCTGCCTAGCCTGTGAGACAGAGGGGAAGGGTTCACGCTGTCTTTACCTGGGACCCTGAGGTTCTAGGTCCCAAGTCACTTTAGAGAATCAGGCTGCTTTACCCTTCGTCCAGGCTCACAAAGGACAAGCCCAGGGGCTCCTTAGACCAGAGTCACCTGTCTGGATTTCCATTCTTCTCCAGCTTCCAAAGCCCATTACGGTTTTCTCGTATTCAGTACTGTCCTTCCTGCAACTGGCAACAAGACTCTTGGTTGGCTTTTAAAGATAATCCTCTCCTTCCCGTAGAACTTCATGGTGGAAGGGACAGAGGCTGGCACGTGTCCCGGTCTGTCTGCATCCTGGCCACAGGACCTTTTCCTGGCCCGTTTCCTTACACTATTCAAATCCATGACAAGGGATCTGAAAAAGGGAATAAGCCCAGGTTAGAGCCTCATATGGCACGGATCAAAACCCACTCTTTCATTCTTAACCCCGCCTGTGTAGACACGCAGTTTCCAGCTCTCCTTCACAGCCACGTCCTGACTGCCCACGCCCATCCCTGGACGGCGGCCTCTGGCCTGGCCACCGAGGCTGCAGCTTGGAGTTCTGGCGGCCCTGTGCACAGCCATTTCCGACTCTGCCCTTCCCCTGATGACTGTGTGTGTGCGTGCGCTCGTGTGCATGCGTGTGCGCGTCTCCGTGTCTCCGGTGCTGCCCCCTCCCATCACTAACTCCTCTTCTAACCCGTCCCCCAGCCCCCGACGAGCAGTCCATATGGAACGTCACGGTGCTCCCCAACAGTAAATGGGCCAACATCACCTGGAAGCACAATTTCGGGCCCGGAACTGACTTTGTGGTTGAGTACATCGACAGTAAGCATTGCTGTGCGGGGTGGCGGTGGTGGCGGCGGCAGCAGCGGCGGTGGGTAGTGGTAGATGCCATTAAGGAGATCCTGTGAACTCCCCCAGGCCCAGGGAGGCCTTTTAGCCTGGCTAATTGCGGCTTACTGAAATCGATACGCGCTCAGGCGGCAGCGAGGTGGGCGGAGCAGGCTCGCGGAAAAGGAAGGGGGCTTCTGAAGCCATTAGTGCAGGGCCAGGGTTGCATGTCTGTGAGGACCTGGGTCACGGGCGCTCCGTCCACTTCCTGCCCAGGAGGAGGGTTCCGAACGGCCCCCACGCGAGCGGAATCTCACCTCGGCATTGATCTCCTTAACTCAGACTCCACATGCGCTGGTGTCGCCATTAGACAGACTGGGCCGGTTCCCAGACTTGGGCTTCAGCTGTGCTTTGCTCCAGGAGGAATGCCAGCGGGCCACAGTCAGAGCCACAGACCGGAGCCTTTGGTCTCAGCTGGTGGCTTGAGCTGAGCTGTTCACCCTTCACTGGATCTTGGGACCAAGGGTGCAGAGTGGGTAGACTGCAGAGTATGGTCAGGACAGCTCCTTTCTCTGGGTGAAGGTCCCTGCAGAGGCCCCATCTCGGCCTCTGTAGCATGTACTCTAAGTGATTTAACTAACTAACCCAGCCAGGAAACCCACCTAGGTTAGCCCACGCGAAGCCCTCGTAGGAAGAGCAAAGCCAGCGCTGTAGTCCTCTGTGGGAGGAGGAGTTCGCACCCACGGCAGCTGGACTCCCCACTGTGATCCATGCTTTTTCAGCCCCCACCATGGAGGCACTGGAGGCACAGGCACACACTTTTCCTGCTGTGCGATGTCGCCAGGCGGTAAGAAATGAGAGCCAGGAAGCCGGGTCCTATCTCATTTCCAGTTACCATAAGGGGTGCTCACTGGCTCTCTGACCCTCACCGGGAAGATCCCGTGTGGGAAGTTAATCGCTTCCGGGGCAACAGAGCATCAGCTGACGAGCTGGGAGTTCAAAGAAGTAGGTCATGATCTGTTTAGGGTGCAGAACAGTGAGGAGAGAGAACTTCAGGAGGGGGGGACAGTGTCCCCCGCCAAAGGGTCACTGTTTGAGCGCGCATTGCATGGATGGGCGTGGGGAGCTGCCTGGAAACCGGGCTGTGTGATGAGCTAGACCCGCGGTCCCCTGGCCCCTCCCCTGGCCCTTTCTACCTCGGACAGGTGACCAGGAACCCGAGCACTGTCTCTCTAGCTCCTGGCGCCTGGCTCCAGGCTGACTGAGGTTTCTGTTCCCCAGGCAACCATACGAAAAAAACTGTCCCTGTTAAGGCCCAGGCTCAGCCTATACAGCTGACAGACCTCTATCCCGGGATGACATACACGTTGCGAGTTTATTCCCGGGACAACGAGGGCATCAGCAGTACCGTCATCACCTTTATGACCAGTACAGGTGAGAGGGGATCTGGCCTGGCCGTCCCCTGCGAGCATGGGGCATTTCATTCTCATCCTCAGCTTCCTGCTTGTCTCTCCTCCTCGGAAAGAAGACTCATCCCCACTCCATCCCCACCTTGCATGGCGTGTCTCGCTCTTACTATGCGTCAGTCTCAGGCTGCCAGGAAGCCGAGAAGAGCCCAGTGGGCGTGCACAGTGGAGGGGAAACAGTGATTCTGACCCGTGGGGCTGAGTGGGGTCAGAAGGAAACAAAGCATTGTGTAATGAGGACAGAAACGCTCGGTCCCGCTTGGTGTCTGTGCCAGCTGGGCCACTGCGGTGGGTCTGGGGGCTTCTGGAGAGCAGTGCAGCCCGCCCTGTGTGCACAGGGGCTTGCTGCCTCCACGTGGGACTAGGGCATGGGGCCATCCCAGGGTCTTATCCAGAAATCTCCCCAGGAACCAAACCAAGGATCAGTGCGTATGTTACGGCCTTGCTACTGTTACCTGTTGTTAAAAATTCCAAAGCGGGTGACATGACTTATTTAGGGCTTTGTTTTTGTCCCAAGTTTGTCTTGGCCTAAAAAAAAGTAGGTGACTTTTTGTCATGCAGGGAGAGGGGAAGAAGCTCTCCCATCCTGGAGTGGTTCTGGCTCTGCAGTTGCTTCGGCTGTGGGTGGAGAAGCGTCTTCATTACGCCAAATGAACAGTCCAACTGGGGCTTGGGGAAGGGTGCAAGGTTCGGAAGTGTCTCCGCCGTAGGGGAGGCTGGAGGTCTGGAGACCGGGGTCTTGTCTGAGTGTTGGTGTGTAGCTTTAAAGTCGGCCAGGCAGGCTGCCAAGTGGCCTGCATGCTAAGCCCTGGGGCGAAGGGTAAGGGTGGGGGAAAGAGATTAAGAGAAAAAAGGATCAGTCCCTACCCCGAGGGATATCCTAATTAGATGCAGGTCATTAGACACACAGGATGGGGGGGGGGGTACCCACAATAATGTATATGAACTTCTGAGTGCTGGCTTAAATATTCATTACTCTTCCTGCGCCTGGCCTGGCGAGGCTGCTCCTGGTGGCTGGCATCTTTGAGTCACTGCCCTTCTGTACAAATGTCTCACCCACCCCTTCTGGCCGAGTCCCTCCTGGTCTGGCGTCTTGTCTTCCTCCCTGTGTCTCCGCCTGTCCTGCACATTTCATGCCATCCAGTCTGGCTGCCTGCTTGAGGCTGGCCGGGCCAGCTCAGGCAGGACATCTGGGTGAGTGGCCAGGCCGTCCTGTTCCAAGGGGAGCCGGGCAGGGAACTGGACAGTTGACCGAGCAGAGCAGGTGGCCGGACTCTGTCTGGCCCAGCTGGGGTCCCAAGCTGTTGCTCACCAGCACACGCATTTGATTTTGCTTTGTTACAAACTCGAGTCCAGCACAGGAGCGAGAGGCTAAGTTGACATTTGAGGGCAGAGCTCCGTGGTGGGGACGGGGCCACGCAAGTGGCTTTCAGAGCTTTGACATCTCCAGGTGCTGAGCCCTGGGGCTGTGGGCCAGGGTTGAGGAGAGAGAACCAGAGGGACAAAAACCAGTCCCTGCCCTCAGAGGTGTCCTAATCTGCTTGGCGGAATTAAACACACACTCTAGAAAAACAACTATTGATACTGTGTGTGCTTTGGAACTTGACTTAAATACTCGTTTCTCTTTTCTTGTGCTTGGTCTGGAGACTCATCTTGGTAGCTTGCTAAGTCTTCCCCGACTCCTCCCAGGGCAAGCGGGAGTGGGCAGGCTCCTGACCCCAGCTCTGAGTACACACTGTCCTCTCCCCTCCTGCGCTGGCTGGAAATGACTGTGTGCAAACCATGTAGGGAGAGAAAATATTTTCACTTTCTGCAGTCTGTGAGTGTGTGTCCGTATCCTTGAAAACACACACTCTCTTGCGCGTGGGTGGACTGCAGAGCTGAGTCCACACAATCCCCGGCTCCCTGTGTTTCATCAAAGCAAGGATCTGTGGGCATCTCTGGGCCCCGACCACCGGGCATTCAGACGAGCGCAGGCCCTCACTGCAGTCCGCAGACTCGATCATGCTACGGTGCTTCAGGAAGGGAATGGAAGGAAACCACTGGGAGGTCTAACAAGCTCTCTGCCTCACCGGAAAGATCCCAATGGGAACTTTAATCGCCTCCTTGAAGCTTTGGATGCCAAAGAGACCTGAGCGGCTGCAAACACCTCACCCTGGACTCCAAGAGCCCCATCAGCCCTTCTCTGCCGGAGGACAGGGTGGGGCGAGGCCACAGGATGGCGGTGCTGACGGCGCCCGTCCTCAGACCGCAGGAGACTGGGGAGGGGGCTTTAGGGGGTTCTGCTGTGTTAGGGAGAAACATCTGTCAGTGAACCCAGGACAGGCAAGGTGGGCGTGGAGAGGTGTCAGACGGTGCTTAAGTGAGAGCAACTGAGCCAAATTGTATGTCCTATTTGTTTACCCCTATTTCTACAACATCATTCTTCGGACCTTGAGTGACTGGCCTTTCTTCCATGGCCAAATCAGATTCCTCCCAGTTGGAATTAGGAGTTGTCGGAACCGTCTGCATGGCAGGGGAACTGCCCGTGTCTGAGTGGGGTTTAGGGTGCAGTGTGGAAGGTGCACAAAACACGGGTTCTAGGCCAGAGGAAGGGGCATTTGGACCCATGTTGGCTCAGACTGTGGATGAGAGGATGCTGCTCTGGGTCCCCGTCAGTTCCGGCTGCGGTGGTGAGTGCAGACGCACCCTGGCCTTTGTGTGTTGGTACTACTGGCTCCCTCCTTTAGGAATCTTGAAATGAGTTTTGTCGATTGAGTCTGGTGTTGGCGTCCAATGTGGCTGCCCCAGAGCCTTGCTAAACGCCTTCTCTCAAAGTCCAAGCCATGGGGTCGAGTCATAAGTGAGATCATTATGTCCTCAATTTCTTTTGGTTCTTGAGAAAGTAAATCATTTTGATGGGGTGTGGTTGAGCCCACCTTACCCTAGATCCCACTTCGTTTTTTTTGTTTTGTTTTTGAGACAGGTTCTCACTCTGGTTGTCACTCCAGCCTGGAATGCAGTGGCATCATTATGGCTCACCACAACCTCAAACTCCTGGGCTCAATCTGCCCACCTCAGCCTCCCCAGTAGCTGGGGCTACAGGCGCACACCACCACACCCAGCTAATTTCTCTATTTTTTGTAGAGATGGGGTCTCGTTCTTACTCAGGCTGGTCTTGAATTCCTGATCTCAAGCAATCCTCCCACCTCAGCCTCCTAAAGTGCTGGGATTACAGGTGTGAGTGACCACGCCCGGCCCCTACTTGATTTTGAACATCATTCTCTGTGCAAACATCACAGGAAATTCTTCAAGCTTTTCAGTAAGGACTGAAGGTAACATTTGAACTTCACCTGGCACTGTCAGGAATGGAAAAGCCACATTTGCTCTCTAAATGGCCCATGTGGCCACTTTCCCCTGGAATTATGACTTTCTTTCCCAAGAGAAAGGTAGTCTCATGGAGACAGCTGTCAGAGTGCCTCAGAACAAGCACCAGGAAGGTCGCTGCAGAAGCTGGTGCCAGTATCCACACACGAGTTCACGTAATTCCTTTATCCCTGTGCCCAGGTACGGCACCTGGGCAAGACAACACCCACATGACCCCTAGCTGGTATCAGGGAAAAAACCAAAACCAGTATCCCACGTTAACCATATATTAGGATTAAATTGATCCATTAATCCTGTGGTTCCCCAGTACTGGTCCATGGCCTATTAGGAAACAGGATGTGCATCACCACCTGAGCTCTGTACCACCCTCCCCCCACCCCGTCTATGGGAAAATTGTCTTCCATGAAACCAGTCCCTGGTGCCAAAAAGGGTGGGGACTGCTACATTTATCAGTAAGTAGTCACTACCTACTTGTTATGTGAGCAGCATTGTGCTAAGTACTTGGGGGCTCAGAAAGACCCCCTGTTCCCAAGACTTTAATAGTATAATTGGAAACCAGGATGCAGGAAATAGAACAATTAAATGGTATATTGTGTGGTGTGGCTGGGAGTGAAATCAGAGCAGTCGGAGCAATCAGAGATTCGCGAAGGAGGGCTAGAAAGAGCAAAGGTGGCCAGCAACGAGGGTGACAGCCCAGGCTCTCTTGGGCGGGGGGTGGGGAGACTGGAGTGCCCAGAAGGCCAGGCTGGGGAGTTGAGCCCAGTGTGATAGGAAGTAAGGAATGGTGGCACATCCTTAAGAAGGCACTTGGGGACAGGAGGGAAGGCTCCTAGGAACCTGGTGACTTAAATGTCTCATTGCATCCACGGGAACTGACAAGGCACCCCTAGAATAGAATGAAGCAGTGAGGGGAACATGAGACACTTGAGGAGGAGAAGCAGCAGCCCTTAGAGGTGGAAAGAGCGGCCAGAGGGAGGCAGGGGAGTTGGGACAGCCGAGGGAGGGAGCAGGAAGACGCAGGCTGAATTTCAAGCAGTGACATCCAAGGAGAGCTACCACGAGGGAGCTCTGTACTTGCAGCTGTGGAGGTGGCTGGAGGGATGATGGAGATGAGTAAGGGTGTCCGGTGACGGTGACAGGTAGCTGGAACCTGGGAGCGGCGGGCTCAGGGATGGCAGCTGAAGCACTGTGTGTAGACCGGCTTGAAGTCAGCTTGCTGGGGTGGAGAAAGGAGTTGGCTGGCAGGAACTGGGGATGATGGACGATTATGGAGTTTACCTATAAAAGGACAGTATGTGAGCTGGAGCTGAAAAGTCTGGCAGATTCCTCAAGGGTTTTTGCTTAAAGACACAGCAAACCTCAACATGTTTAACAGCGGAAGGGAAGGGGACAGCAAAGAGGGGGGCGTTGAGAATGCTGAGAGTGCAGAGATCCTTACAGGGACCAAGGGAGGGGACCGTTGGGTCCCACTTGCATGGGAGGAGAAGCTTCGGCAGGGAGAGAGGAGACCCTGCCTCTGACACTGGGGGAACTGACGGTTTTAGAGACTGCGAGGTTTCAGTGGGCTCCAGAGTGCCCGTGGAGTAGGAGAGAGAGCAATATAGGAACTGTTGGGGGGAGCGGTTCTGGACGGACAGCTGAGGGGCGGCTGGAGGGACAGTGAGAGATGGAGAGGGTTGCCGGGCAGCAGCAGCCGTCCAGGTGAAGTGTGACGCCGTGTCTGTAACAGGCCAGGGCTTGCATCACCCCCCATGCGGGATCTATGAGAATGCAGTGACAGAGACCCACAGCTGGGAGCCGAGCTGAGTGCAGGAATGGGGGGTGCAGGGCGGGGTGGGGTTTCAGGCTCGGCAGCCCCCCCATCAGGGTGTGGACTGAAGGAAGGGCAGGGGTCAGTGGTTCACCACTGAGCAAACATGAATTGAGTGCTGTGCTCCCGGCACAGTCCCTCCCCCAAGGAGCTCACCCTCTGGGTGGAGGGACAAGAGTGGGGTGGAAAAGGGCACAGAGTCTGGAACCAGAGAGCCTGGGCCGCATCCCAGCCCTACCACTCACAGCTTAGCAACCTTGAGCAAGTGAACCTCCCTCTGCCACAACGTCAGAGAAGGATAAAACCTATCTTGGGCCGTTGTGCTGAGGATTAAATTAGATAATGTGTGGAAAAGTACTTAGAGCAGATAGGAAGGGCTTATAAGTAAATTAGTAGTAGTAGTATTAATAATGTCAAATGGTTACATGTACTATGAAAAAGATAAATTAGAGCCCTCAGAGAGTGGCTGGGTGTGTCGGGGGAGAGGGACTTTAAGCTGGGAAACCCAAGAAGGGCTTTCCGAGGTGATTTTTGCCAAGGCAGTATCTGAAGAAGGAACAGGCAAGGCGCAGTGGCTCACACCTGTAATCCCAGCACTCTGGGCGGCCGAGGTGGGAGGATCGCTTGAGGTCAGGAGTTCGAGATCTGCCTGAGCAAGAGCGAGACCTGTCTCTACTAAAAATAGAAAAATTAGCCGGGCATGGTGGTGCATGCCTGTAGCCCAGCTACTTGGGAGGTTGAGGTAGGAGGATTGCTTTAAGCCCAGGAGTTTGAGGTTGCTGTGAGCTATGATGATGCCACTGCACTCTACCCAGGGTAGCAGAGCAAGATTCTGTCAAAAAAAAAAAAAAAGAGAGAGAAGGGAAGAAAGAGGGAGGGAGGAAGGAAGGAAAGAAAGAAAGAGAAGAGCAGCAGACGCTGCTCTGGGGCAGCGAATGAGAGCAGCCAGTGTGGCCGGGGCACAGAGGGTGAGGAGAGAGCAGTGGGAACAGGACTAGAGAGAGGTGGCCAGGGCCAGCTCTGGCAGAGTCTGACAGGTCAGGATAAGGAATGGAGAGTTTTCTCCAATAACAACGAGAAGCACTGAGGGTTTAGGCAAGGATGTGATTTGATCCTAAGTGGGGTTTGGAAAGGTCATTGACACTGCGTGGGGAATGGCTTGCTGAGCGCAGGAGTGGAAGCAGGACTGGGACTTTTCCCCGCAGCATACAGAAATCCAGCTGATCACAGGCCATGTTCTCATGGGGCGTGACTGCTTTTCAGGCCAACGCCACCCTGGGCAGCCAGAGCACAGTAGCACAGAAGTGCTTGTCCGTCCGTCTTTACCGCTGACTGCCAGCTGTCTTGGTGTGACGCCCTTGGCTGGGCACTGGGAAGGCTATAAACTGTTTCTGCCCCCAAGAAGAGCAAAGAGTGGGACTGAACCCAGATACCTGCCCCCCACCACGGCGTGTGCTGCAGACCTCGGAGCTCGAGGGCTGTGGGTCCCCCGCGCTGCTCCTGTGCTCCTCCCGGGAGGGCCGCGGTGCCTTGGCTCCATGGCTGGTGGGGCCCCTGCTGTGATGTGACTCTCCGGAGGCTTCTCTGGGCTGGGCGGGCACCTTGGATGTGTTCTGTTCCTCTGATTCCTTCCCCTCTGAGTCTTGTTTTCCACGATGGACTGCATTTCTGGAGGGGTTGCTTTTGTTCTCCCTTCATAGATAGAAGGGCAGGTGGGTCCTGGCCACACCCCCCCACCCAAACCCGCACCGCAGCCACTGAACCATCAAGACCACCACCAGCTGACTCCCAGGCACCTGCTCATCAGACCCACCTGCGTGCCCCTCTGGTCTTTGAGGGATCTGCCCACTTTGAGACAGGTCTCCACACCCATCAGGCAAGGACAGAGAGGGACTCACTGTTACAGGGAGGGCGGGGCGAGTCCCCGTGTGGAAGTGGTCTGGAAGAGGCACGGAGTGACTGGAAGGCACAGCCCCAGCCCCGGCATCAGTGCTGGCCTGTCGGCAGGTACCCATGCCAGGATTCTTTGCTGTCACAGCGCACAGTCCCACTGGGGAGACAGGAAAAGACACAGGACATCCCAGGCCTCCACCTGGTCTGGGACCCACCATGCTGGTGAGCAAGGATGCCACTCTGCACCTGTGCAGGCCCCCGAGGGCATTCTTACAGCAGGGTTTTGCAGTGTGATCGCAGCCCCCGCTCCCCGAGGGGTGGCGTACAGACTCCTAGTTCTTCACCCTGGGCTGACCCATGGGGAACCGTACTTGCTCGGCCAATCCCTGGCCTTCCCTCGGTCCCCCCAGGCTGCGACCAGCCCTGTGGTTTGCAGAGTGCCATGCCCCTTCCTAAAGGTCCTGTTCAGCCTTCTGCTGCTTCTCTGCTCCCGTACTCCTCACCTTTGCCTCTTTCCTGACCTTTTTACCTTGGCTCCTTAAGTATTTTCTTTTTGTCCCTTTAGCCGGGGTAGCGTGGGCCAGAGGGCTGCTAGGTGGTAGCTGTAGGCTCCAGGAGAAGCATCCACAGGACATAGCTGCAGTTCTTCCCTCGCATCTCCCTCCCCACCTTCTCCCCCAGCAAGTCACTCATGGGTCTGCTTCCGCCCTCCCCCGCCAGCTTACACCAACAACCAAGCGGACATCGCCACCCAGGGCTGGTTCATCGGGCTCATGTGTGCCATCGCCCTCCTGGTGCTGATCCTGCTCATCGTCTGTTTCATCAAGCGGAGTCGAGGCGGCAAGTACCCAGGTGAGACAGGCGAGAGGCGCCGCCAGGTCCCCAGACAGCTCAGGGACTCTCTTCCCTCTGTGACCCCAGCCCTTGCCAAGCCTAGAAATGCGGTGCTCTTGCCTGGTCTGTGCATCTTCTAGCTGCCAGCAAGCACTTGAGCTAATTAAGTTCACCCAGGGTGGGTGGGCGGCTGCCCCAGGAGGCTCCAGAGAGGGGCTGGAAGGAACCCTGGCCCCCATTAAGAATGACCTTTCCTCTCCTTGACTCACCACCCATCTGCTCGGCAAATTGGCTTTTTTCAGCCTGAATCTCATTAGGATCCTGTGGCCCAGGGAGGAGAAAGGAAGAGAGGCGTTTTCTCTCACCACGTACAGAGCGTGGGCAGTGGAGGGGTCTGGGCAGGAGCGGCACGCCCGCGAGAGGGGCTGCAGAGTTGAGCTCTCAGCGGGGCGAGGGTATAATCGCAGACACCTCTACCCGAGGGCCAGAAGCTCCCGGATGAGGAGCTGATAGGGACCCGGCGTGGCCGTAAGGGGCTTTGGCTTCCCTAGACTCCAGAAGAGGCATTTCTCTTCTGCAGGCTTCAAGATCCTCCAGCCCAGACAGACCAAGGTCAAGGACGAGGACCTCTGGCATTCTTATTTCTGGAAATATTGATTGTTTTTCAAACAGGGGCAGGAGCCATCTGTCTGCAGTGGGCTGGGCGAGGAGACGGGAGACAGGATAATGGATGAGCGCAAAGGTCCCCCTGGACTGCCACCAACTCGCTCCCTGCCCCCAAAGCCCCTTCGTCCCACACGCCCCACGCTGCCCAGATGCCTCCTTTCCCCGTCTTTTAGATCCCCCTCCAGGGTCCCCCTAAAACTCAGCACAAAGGAGAGAGGAGATCCTATTTGATTTCCTTTCCCCTGCCCAAGTGCCCACAGACTCTAGGATTCTGAAGAGTTACGCCTCGACGTAAGCGAGGGAGGGCAGGAAATGACAGTTCTTTATGGATGAGTGATGGTTCCTGTCACCTTGTCTTGCCGTGTTGGGACTGTTTTCTTCTGCAAGAGAGACAGCCTGAGCTAGGGAGGCCTCCCTGGGTGGACTCACCGAGTTCATTCCCCTGTCCCAGGTAGAACTGGAACAGCCGATGAACTCGTCACATAAACTCTGAGCCTTCCTTTGCCCATTCAGAAAGTGTCCCATTCCAGAAAGTTCTTCAGAGTTAACCGCTTTCCCTCCTGCTACAGGGTAAGCCCCTGGTACATTGAAAAGACGAGTGAACCACAGCTCTCCTGCAGCCAGGAGGCCTGGCTCTATTTGCCAGGCCAGTCTTTGTTCAGTTACTAATTAGATTAGTGTCACTGAGCCCAGGGCTGTGCCTTCTGGCTCTGCGTTGGGGAGAGCGCTGGAGAGCAGGGCACGCTTCCTACCTAATCCTGCGTCTGTGTCTTTGCTTCTCTTGTTGACCAAGTACGAGAAAAGAAGGACGTTCCCCTTGGCCCCGAAGACCCTAAGGAAGAGGATGGCTCTTTTGACTACAGGTACGTGATCTCCTTCCTCCCCCGTCAGGTGGGCTGTCCCTCTGCCTCTCCGACGGCGCCTTGGCAGAGGGCGCGTGCTACGGAGCTTGCTGAGAGGGGATTCTCGTCCCCATAGTGCCAGACGAGGCTGCTCCCCGGGGGACGCTGCCTGACGCACCCGTACGTCCATCTGACAAAAGGCATTTCGTTCGCTCACCTGCGCAGCTCAAATGTACTGAGCTGAGGTCCTCATTCATGTCTTTCTACCTTTTGACTCTGAAAATGAACCCTGGGCCCCTCTTGCCCTGAAATGAGCTCAGCTCTCAGGCTGCTTCTCTGCCTACACCCCACCCACCCCTGGCCCTGAAGATAATGACCCAGGGGGCTGCATTGTCTTAAGGAAGGGGTGCTGGATTCTAGTCCTTTTCCCCAGGAACCTGGTGATGTCTTTGGGCTCTTGACTAGGCCTTGGAGAGGCATCTGGCAGGGTGTCCTGTGTCCCAGATGAGAGGACTGAGGCCCAGACCAGGGGTGACTCTCCCAGCCCGCCATCTGGTGAGCTAGGGGCAGAGCTGGAAAGGCCGGTTCCAGGGGTTGGAGCTGCTGTTCTACACCTGTGCTGCCCCCTCAGATCTGGGTGGGCCTTTGTACCTGGGCTTATGATAGCAAGTATATTTTTAACTCAGGAATGATGCAGGAGGCGGGGGGGGGATCATGGAGCCTCATTCCCAGGCCAAGTGGCTGGTAGGGAATGTCTGATCAGAGCCCTCCTTCCCCACTCACACCCAGTCACTGTCCGGTCCCAGGGTCCCCTTGTCTTTCTCTGACTCTCCTTTTCCTTCCCTGGACCTCCCCCACTCTGCCCAGCAGCAGCCTGGCAAGCAGGGTCAGATCAGTGCGTGGCAGAGCCAGTGCCCACACGGGAGCCTGTCTGGAGGCTTGTGGACCGTGACTGTCCCTCCAGTCCAGCATCCTCATGGGCCTCCCAAAAGGGCAAGCACAAGAGGCCCTGCCCTTCTCCCCTGGCTGTCCTCGACCACCGAGCAAGGCCCAGCCTCCCCGCGGGCTGAGAGCTATTCCCTGACCTCTGTGGCTTCCTCCCCTGGACCCTCAGTGCAGCCAGGGGGCAGCGGGGAGGACCTCCCCCGCACAGGGCCAGGCAGCCCGCACTGTGAGCACTGTGAGCTTCCTTGTGCACTTCTCCCCCAGACACCAAAGCTGTTGGGCGAAAGCACCTGCCCCCTCCCCCAGACATTGAGGCTGGGGCTCCGTGCTCCGGAGCACACTGGGGCAGCACGGCACTTGTGTGTGCACACACGCCCCTCTGCTTTGGCTCTGTGGGGCCTGCAGTTTCCACCCTAGAGCCCCCTCTCAGATGAGTCTAAGAATCCTAAACTGGGAAAAGGCTGCAACTAATACATCAGAGGAAGAACTGAGTTTCTAGGGGGACAGGCCTGGGGCAGAGGAGGAGTGCAGCTCACCTTCCCCATCCTGTGGCCGAGTTTCTGGCGGTGCTCCTGCTGCTCTCTCTTGCTTCTTGTCCACCTGGCCCTTCAGGGTGACTCGGAAGCCAGGCTGACAGTGGCTAGACCAGGGCCACCCGGGTCATTCGGGTTTCTTTCAAGCTCCCATGAGAAGAGGTCTGTTCTTTCCAGACCTGGGTGCCCTTTCACCCCGGCTGGGCTGTCGCCGTCCAGGGGGTGCATTTAGCTGGAAGTGGTTGCTGGAAGCAGGGGAGGGATTCCTGCAAATCACATACCGCAACCCTCACACCGCTGCGGGTCGGGGAGGACCCTGGGGAAGGGGTGCATGTGAGAAGACTGGCACTCAGAGCCCGCCAGTTGGCAGAGTGAGTTCTACTTCCTGCACAAACTCAGTGCAGCCCTGGAGACCCCCTTCCCTCACACCACCTCCCCCGGCACCGCCGTCCGAGAACGCAGGCCGTGCTAATGGGCGGCGTTCACTCGGCGCTTCGGGAGCGGGCTAAGAGCTTCCCATCCACCAACACTCGGCTCCGGCTCCGCTGGCCGCCCTCCCCTGACAGCTGTCTGCCCGACCCTGCCATTAGGAGCGAGAACACACTGCCGCTGTAATGGCAACTCGGCCGGTTGTTTTCCTCACACCCAAGAAGGACTGAGTGGGGGCTGGGGGCAGGGGAGGGTGTGGTGTGTGTCTGCTCAGACTGCCTGGCACCGCTGTGGTCCCACCTGCTGGGCCGCAGACTGCCCCTGCGGATGCCGGCTGCCTCCTTCCTGGGAGCTCGGCTCACCTCTGAAGTGCAGCCAGCAGCACCTGGTCCCCACTCTGAGCCCAAAGGGCAGAGAGAGCGTTCCAGCCAGGGGCAGGGACATGGCGCCTGAGCAGACGCTGGCTCAGGGAGCAGCCTGGGGCCTCCGAGGGGGCTGGGCGGGATCCTCTGAGCCTTGCTCCCTCCCGCCACCTGCACGCTCCTCTCTTGCTAGGCCCAAAGCAGTGGCGTCTGTCTGTAGGTCAACCAGATACCTGAGAGAAATGACACCAAGATCCAGAAACCAGGGAGGCAGGGACAGCGTTGTTCCTTGAAGGCCTTTGCTCTTTGTCAACGCAGATCCTTTCCCTGCAGAGTCACAGATCATGGAAGGTCAAAACTGGTCTAGCCCCCCCTTGATGATGGACAGGCCCAGGTCACAAAACCACACAGTGACACCTGGGACTAGAGCCATCCTGCGTGGTCTCACACGCAGTGGCTCTGCCTCACTGTGGGACGGCCGTCTCTGTCTGCTCCCTCCGCTGACAGGGGCCCAGTCTCACAGAAAGGACCCCAGAAGTGTGGGTCCCATTCCCTGCTCTGCACCGCCTCGTCACCTCTCCCCAGAGAAGACCTTGCTTGTCCTCTCTAGGTCCCAGCTTCCCTGCCGTAGAACTGGCTGGGTGATGCCCGGGTCCCGTCCTCGCTGAGCGAGAGGCAGCCGCCCTGTCCAGCCCACCTGGGTTTGCGCTGGGCCGGGCCCTGATTCTCTGTCTCTCTCTGGCCAGTGACGAGGACAACAAGCCCCTCCAGGGCAGCCAGACGTCCCTGGACGGCACCATCAAGCAGCAGGAGAGTGACGACAGCCTGGTGGACTACGGCGAGGGCGGCGAGGGGCAGTTCAACGAAGACGGCTCCTTCATCGGCCAGTACACGGTCAAAAAGGACAAGGAGGAAACGGAGGGCAACGAAAGCTCGGAGGCTACGTCACCCGTCAATGCCATCTACTCTCTGGCCTAGCAGAGCCCACTCGGGCACAGCCACTACTTTGCAAGTGGGAGGAAGGGAAAGGGGGAGACAAAGCCACCGCCACCTTCAGGGACAAGGGTTCAGTATGGGGGTCTGCCAAGCTGTGAGGACCAGTGACACCCACAAGCCCCCTCCCAATGACCCCCCTACACCCCCGGGTGCCACCAGTATGGGACAGCTGGAGCAACGCTGCGCTCAGCTGGAGGGAGCCCGGGCCCCCCGCCCCGTCTCAGCACACACTCCCCTTTTCTGTTGGTGACACTACTTTTCATTGTCTGTGTTTTGCTTTGTGCATCTTCCCCTCCAGACCCAATGTCTCCATTTTCATTTCCTTTTGAAGACGTGTCCCTGGAAAAGAAAAAATAGGTGGACTCTCCCCCAGGAAACCGCAAAGATAGGCAAAAGGATTGCTCCGTCACAGAACACGTAGAAAAGCTATAGTATTCAAGCCACCGCCAGGCCAACATGTTTCCGAAGGATGCCTTTCTCGCCGTACACCTCCCCTAGTCCCAGTCCCTCTCCCCGGCCTTGTCAGTTGCTGAGCTGGGCTTGGCTCCTTTCTGGAAAATGACAGTATTTTTGGCAGGGAGAGGGTGTGCAGGCCTCCTTGCCTCTCTGGTTCGGTTGGGAGGTGAGTTTACCTCTTGCCCCTCATTCCTGCCCGGCCCCTTCCTCCGGAGCATCCAGGACGGGAGCTGCTCTGACTCTGAAGAAGTTGGAGGAACACGAGTGGGTGCTGACAGAAGGACGTCCGGTGACTGTGTACCTCAAAAGCAGGAGAAATCAGATGTCTGATCCCCAGGGAACTGTGCTCGCCTCTAGAGAGAAGAAAAAGGCTGGGTTTGGACTTCCTTCCTTCCTCCCCATCCGCGAAACCCAGGATGGCGGAGAGAGGGCCACATCCACTGTGTCCAGAGTAGAGGGCACCTGCCCACCTGGCGGGGCCCACGCTGCTACCCTCAAGGAGGTGGAGCCCGGTGACGCAAAGGCTTTGCTGGTGTGTTTGGGGGTGCAAAGTGCTGCTCCCCCTTTCATCTCTAGTGGATCCCTTGGTCCATTCTGTATGAAGTTGAGACTCACGTTTGATGCGGTGTGTGGATGGGGACTTGCTGCCCCGGGACTGAGCCAGTCTGTCCTTTCATTAGGGTACATACATATCAGGGGACCCCGAGGTGGCTCCGTACTGACAGTGCCGTGATGCCCCCGCCTGGGGAGGACTCGATGCTCTTCGTATGCCTTATGCAGCTCTGATCCGTCCCTGGAGTTCCCAGGTCCCCAGCCCTCCCTGCAAGCCTTGAAGCCTCCGGCAACGTCCGTCTCGAGGAGAACAGGGCCGCCTATGCAAGTGTCCCGGCAGGACCAGAAGCAGCCCCTCCTCACGTGCCCTCACGCCTTGCCCCAGTGGGGACACTCGCAGACCCGCAGTTCCCAGACCGAAGGTGCCGCCTGCATCCTCCCCACCTCATCCATTTTTGAAACCAAAGGTACCTAGCCTCAGAGTCAGACAGAGAGGGAGATCTTGAGCCTGAGAGTGACCCTTTAGCTGTTTCTGTAGCTCGAGTCAGTTTCAGGAGGGTGAAGCTGACCCCCAGGAATGGAGCAGCTGCCACAGGCACAGCTGGCCAGGGGCCTGGGCAGGACCAGGGCTATGTCCTTCAGTGACTTAATTAAAACATCATTTGCCACATGTTTAAGCCACCAAGGTATTAGCAATGCTTGCATCACTTAATAATCATTCAGTTGAAGATCAAGCCCATAGACACACACACACGCACGCACTGGCTGCAGGTAAGAAACCACAGCCCAGAGCTGAGCCAATAAGGTGGTTTGAACCTGAGAGTATATAAAGGTGGTTGGGGCCAAGCCCTAGCCAGGGCTGATGCCTGGACACCCGAGGGGCAGCTCTGTCATGGTGAAAGGGGACAGGGTAAACAGCGGGCTCCGGAAAGAGAGCTCAGGGGGCCCCTCCTCTGGTTCTCCTCCAACACCTGCTTGGCTACAGCCGGGCACTCCTGCACCCCCGGCCCACTGTCCCTGAAGGGAATGTCGGGGAAGGGTGCCTGTGCGCTGAATTAAAGACCTGGCCTCTCCAGAAAACACTTTGGATCTGAGCAGAGTAGTCAGTGTCTCAGGCACTCATTCCATACTGCACTGTACCTGCAGGTGAACCCACTGCCCCGAGAACAGGCTCTTGGGGCAGGAAGGGACAGTCAGATGTCGTCATGGCCATCTCCCTGCCTCTGGAAAGTCGGCCACACAAACTGATGACTGAGAAGGGCTCCTTCTGTCTCAAGGGTCTGGGGAACGCTGAGTCCTTGGTCTGTCTGCGCCTCATCCCAGCGTCCTGCCAGGCTCTGTGCCACCCTCCTTTGTGTGTGAAGAGAACGCTGTTAGCTCCTCTCTGGCTGCTGTCCCGTGGATGCCGAGAGCTGCTCCCACCACACGTGATCGTAACCCTGCAGGCAAGAGCAAATGCAGGGCTGAAGAAGCAAGTTTTCCCCAAGCAAAGGTGGCACATGCTCAGAGAGAGCAGACTCTTGGGGGTGTGGATTATGGGGAAGGTGGTGGTCCCTTCCAGGAAGAGGAGAGTCCACCCTAGCTCAGGAGGAAGGCAGTCCTGCCCAGCACTCCCTGCCAGCTGGGTCTCTCAAAACACACCAACAGCGATGCCAGGAGCGGGCAAACCAGTGGTGCTTCAGCCTGTCTGGCTGGGAGGGAAGAGGTGGAGGTTGTCTTGCAGTGACTCTAGACGTTCCATTCACTGGGCTGCAATCCCACCTGCGTGCTCAGCCGTAAGAGCCGTGGCTTCCTGTGCTCTCACTTATCCATTCGTCTATTATGTATTCAGCAAATATTATTTGAACATGTCGTCTGAAAAAAGGCCTGAGCCCTGGGTACCATGGTGAGGGAGTCGGATGTGGTCCCTGCCCTCGTGGAGCTAACAGTCCTGGAACCGAGTCTCGGGCCACAGTGGCCATCGAGTTGGGAGCATGCTGCCCTCCATTGCTTAAGCCGCTGATGGGCGCAAGGTCGAAGGGAGAGGATTCGGAGGGAGAGCTTGGTCTGCCAGGGCAGCAAGGCTGGGCAGGACAGCGCAGCCAGGAACCACAGGGTGGGGTTGAGGAGCACCCCCGCTTCCTGAGCCGCTGTGCTTTGCCCCTTGGGGCAAGCTGCTTAACCTGTCGGTATTTTTATGCCTCTGTGTCCCCTGTTCAGTCCCTCCTTTGAATACCTCCCTCCACAGAGGGACATGGGCCCACCTGAGGGTGTGGGAAGGACACTGCTGCAGGGCCAGGGGACAGCTGCCCCCCACCTTGCCTGGGTTATGGCAGATGGGACCCATCTTTCTCTACCTGGCTTTTGAGGAGATGGTTTAATTTGAGCTAAAGGGAAGGCCAGAACGGCTGCCTTCCTGGCCCATCTCCTCTGCCCTGAGAGGTTGGAGACATCTTGTCCACACCCTTCCTGGCAAGTCCCTAGGTCGGGAGAAGTGACCATGTGTCCGAAAGTCAGCCAGTGCCAACAATACTTGCCCTGCAAGGTACATCTGTAACCGGGGCCCCTAGTGCATCCACAGTTTCCCCGACCACAACTAGCCTTAGGAGGAGGGTGGAAACAGACCTGAGGGTGTTTCTGGGTTTTCCAGTAAAGGACGAGCTCCCCTGCCGCACCCAGGTGTGCGCACGTACAGCGGACGGCAGCCCTGTCGCAGCGCAGGACTTCCAAGAGGTGACGATCCTGATTGTGATGTCGTCTTAGAGAGGGTGGGTCACACGCAGGCCCCTGTGAGACGAGATGCAAAGGACTGTGTGTGGGTGCACGACTCGTAGGAGGGGAGAGGCCTCCCAGGTTGGGCCCTATTTGAGCGGTTCTTGCAGGCAGAACCTGGGGAGAAAGTCCAGTCCGAAGGAGAGGGGAGCTGTCCCGCAGGCACGGCACAGGCCCTGGCTCTTTCCGGCTCCTCCCGGAGCCCCGTGCTGGGGCAGCGCCAGGTCTCGGGGTGTCACAAACAGCCTGTTTGATGGAAGGAGTCGGATTCTGCACATTTTTGTCTCAGCTTTGTGAGGCTGCCTTGCTAACCCCCCTCTGAAGCAGCGAAGAGTCTCAGACTTTCTGTCTGCTGGGGCTGGTGCCAGAGAATCACTTCTCAGTAGCGGGGGCAGCAGGTTCCTGGGGTGCTGGCATGGGACACTGCTCCCTACTTGTGACATCATCATGTAGAGGGGCCTCCGGCCCAGCCCCTGCCAAACGCACACAAGCCCGTGCTCATGGTTAGGTCCACCCATTGAGCAAAGGATCTGCTTGAGCTTTGCACGGTGGCCAAGGAGCAGCATGTAGGAGGTCCCTCATTTTAAAAAGAAAAATAGGACTCAAACCAATGAAGCAAAGAGCTTGAAATGTCAGGAGGAGACTCAGACCCTGGGATGCATAGGCAGAGCCCCCGTCCTGGGCAGCCCCTCCCTTACCTAGACAGGGCCACCCCATGTGAATTCAAACCACACCCTGGGGCTGTCCCCATCCTGCACAGCCCAAGCCCAGGGAAATGCCCTTTCTCTTCCCCCGCTGCTAAGAACAGGCCTTCCTGAGACACATTCAGAGAAGGACCAGAGGGAAGGGACGACCATCTAGGAAAGCCACAAACCCCTCCAGTGTCGCAAGCCACATCCGAAACCATTGTTCCTCTTATCAGTATATGAGTATTAAATGGATGTTCCACGATGATAAGGATGGGAATGAAACAGGTACAAAGGTGTCTAGCTTAGGACAGAATCAGATTTCAGCAGATGAAGGGGTCACAGAGCTGACATAATTGAAATGACTTACTGTACAGTCGAGGACACGAAAATCCAGGGACTTGCTCGAGATCTCACAGCTGGTAAGTTAAGGTAGGGTTAGAGCTTGAACTTGGGCCTTCTGACTCCTTGTCCAGTGTTCTTTCATCTCACCGCAGCTGCCTGCTTCGAAACAGAGGTATTACTCACGATCCGTCCTGCCGGCTCAGCCCCCCACACCTCTTTACCGCTCTCCCACGTCCCCCGTACACCTCCCAAAAGGAAAGACAAAAAAGGATTTTTCTGAGTCCGAGATGGTTCTGTCTGACAGGCTGTGTGGTTAACCCAGCCGTGCAGTTCTGGGCAGACCCAGGCCAGCGGAAGAGAGTGACAAGCTGACTGGCATTTGTTACTGTGAAACCTAGACCGTACCCCCGGGAAAGGTGTCTCTTGCTTTGTCACATGCCAGGCCTTCCACATGCTGTACTCCTTGGAAGTGAGGTCGTGCAGGGGGTGTCTGTCCCTTCTGCCGTTGGCCGTGGGGTGCTGGGGGCAGCAGGGCCCGAGCAAGCCCGCCACCCTGGGATTTGCGGGGCAGGAGTTCAGCAGGTGTAAAGACTTCAGTGAAGCAATAAACAAAAATCTGGGAGAAAATACCCAGAATTTTGTGCACTACTCTTGTTTCTTTTTCAAAAATGATGCAGATCAGATGCCGCTGACCTGCTCCTTTTTTCTGATTCGCAACTGCAATGTCCTCAGTCAGTGTCGTCCCACTGCCCGGGTCCCCAGCTCTTCCCCAGCTTCTCCGCACTCCTCTTGAGCTGAGCATCAGTCACCTGCGACGTGGCCACCTTCTGTTCTGGTCCCACCCCCAACCTACGCTAGACCCTGCAGGACCTCTTGCCCTGCACACACATCTCCCCCCCCACCATTCCAATTTGTTCTTGTCATCGGAAAAATATTTTCCCCAGTGTCTCCGTCCCTTCCACACACCCACACACCCACGAATGGGTCTGATCTTTTTTCCATTGGTTAAACATTTAACTCCATGGCAGACCTTGTTTTAACCCCTCTCACATCGTGTTCTTCCCTTTTCGTGAGTTATTTTGCATTAACCAACTTTGTCAGTGACAGATGCGTATCTGAGGGTGTCACGCATGACCTTCAGCAGGGAAGACTTCTGGGCCGTGGAGGACTGTCTAATACATGGACTTATAAACTGACTGCATGAGCAATGAAAAGGCCAAATTATTCAGAATTTTTTTTGGAATCACTGTAAAAAAAAAACTGATTTCTTTTGTATAGAGAACACTAAACGTATAATAAAAGTTGTTCAAAATGGACTCTGGCCATGTGATTTGTTCATTTTCCTTGGTTAATGGGTGGGACAGGGATGTCAAGGGGTTAATGACAGAAGTGAATCAAAGGGCTTTTGGTGGGCGCCAGACAGCACACTCTTAATGGAATTCTGCCATCCCAGCCACCATCTAGAAGTGGTCTTATTCTGGAAGACTCATTTGCATAATTTGTATTTTAAACATAGAGTGACTGGTACAGGAATGTGTAATGTGTACGGTCATGGGGGCGCCCTCTGATTCAATGTGACATGTGTGCACACACACCATTTAAAGAGTGCCATGTTCCAGCTGGGCGCAGCGGCTCAGGCCTGTAATCCTAGCATTCTGGGAGGCCAAGGTGGTAGGATCACTTGAGGTCAGGAGTTTGAGACCAGCTTGAGCAAAAGCGAGACCCCGTCTCTACTAAAAATAGAAAAAATTAGCTGGGAGTGGTGGTGCACATCTGTAGTCCCAGCCGCTGGGGAGGCTGAGGCAGGAGGATCGCTTGAGCCCAGGAGTTTGAGGTTGCTGTGAGCTAGGCTGTCACCACGGCACTCTAGCCTGGGCAACAAAGCAAGACTCTGTCTCCAAACAAATAAATTAATTAATAAAATGAAAGGTGCCATGTTGGAGCAGTTGGGAGGAGAGAGATTTGCAACGGCACCTGTCTCCCAGCCCCGTGCTGCACCCTTGCCCTTAGGAGAACATTAGCATACGCCCAGCATTGTGCCTGGACCAAAATAGACATTTAATATTGTTGAAAGAATGAATAAAACAGCCTACTACAAACCAAAACCCTTCTCAGTCGACTCAAAGGAATCTTGATCAACAAGCAAATAGGAAAGGACAAGAGACAGAGGGCTGTGTTGGCCAGGAGCAATGCTAACTTTCACCACGCCTCTTGATACTTCCGTGGTGCCGATTCCCACCGAGGTCTGGCCGGAGAGCATCGCCCAGGCAAGATGAGTTGTGAGGGACCCCAGACATCGTAACCCCCTCCCTTTCCTCAGGAGGGTGAGGGGGTCGGGGAGAAGGCAGGACTGGGAGGCAGCTCTGCTCCTGTGGAAAGATGACTGATACAGGCACAGGCAGTAGTGGGGAGTAAGGACAAAAGGATTCCTGAAGACGCAGACCCAACCCTCTCAGACAAAGCATCGCCAAGAAACTCTCCAGCCCACCTGTGTTTACTCTCCCCTCCAAAGTCCTCAGACCAGATCATTGACTGGAGGGGTTATCGCTTCATTAGATTCAAATACAACACCTCTGAACCTCCCTATTTACTCCTTGGAATATTAGAAAGATCCTTTCTCATCACTTTCAAGTTCACAGGCTGTATCTGTAATTCATCCCTCACATCCATGTGCACTGTCTCATCCCTAGTCCAAGCCCTTGTGGCTTGAATTGACAGTGTCCTTGCCTCCTGTGTTGCCTACTCCCCCGTGAACTGCTGCCAGAGGGATCTTATAAAATATAAATCTGATCATGTTGTTCCCTTGAAACCTTCATTTGCTATAATAGGATAAAAATCTAAACTCCAGGGTTTGGCAGGTTAGATCTTTGGTGATCTGACCCTCACACCTCTCCAGCCTCATTTTTCACCACTCTCCAAATGTTATCTAAATTTTAGCCATCCCAGCTATTTCCAACTCCTCTAATATGCAAAAATTCTCATACTCCTCAAGTTTTTTAATTCAATTCAATTAAAAAACATGTATTAATAACTTACTCTGTGCCAATTAATGACATAAGTAGGATAGAATTCTAGTCCTCAGGAAGCTCAGACTGTCATGGGAGATGACAGTCAAGTAAACAAAAGCAATGTTAAGAGTGTCCTGGGCAGAGGGCTCAATAAATGTGGGTTCAGTGAACAAATTATAGCCCAAAGGTGGGTCTGCTTGGAACACTCTCCTCTTGACCTTTCCCACACCCCCTTCTTCTGGCTAATTCATAATCACTGGAGTTGAGCTTCCTGCAGCACCTGATTCCAGACTCTTTACTTTCCCATTCCAAGCACCTCTAAGCCCCTTTCTCTCGATAGACCGTCCCTCTTAGACTCCTTGAAGGCAGCTCGAGTGACACTGTCTTCCCTGACACCCCTGTGTGTGCACACACCCACACCCACACACATTTGCACGGTCTTAGATCCCCTTGCTGTGTCCCTGGAACACCTATTTATGTCTCATGAGGTTTGGCATATGACATTTATTGTCTATTTTTTTTTTTTTTTTTTGTGACCAAGTCTCACTCTGTCCCCTGGCTAGAGTGCAGTGGCATGATCATAGCTCACTGCAACCTCAAACTCCTGGACTCACATGATCCTCCTGCCTCAGCCTCCCGAGTAGCTGGAACTGCAGGCTCACACCACGGCAGCTGGCTAATTTTCCTGTTTTTAGTAGCAATGGAGTCTCACTCTTGCTCAGGCTGGTCTGGAACTCCTGAGCTCAAGCAATCCTCCCGCCTCGGCCTCCCAGAGTGCTAGGATTACAGGCGTGAGCCACCATGCCCAGCCTATTGTCTATTTCTTTTACTAAATTGGGAACACCCTGAGTACAAGACATCAGTTTTTCATCTTTGCATCCTGCGCTTGGCACATAGCAAGTGCCAACTGAAGGACAAAATGAATGAATATGAATGAATGAATGAGACAACCAATCCTTTGAAAGAAGGGGCTAGGTGAATTCCAGGTTTTCATATCATCCTCTTTGGATATTGGCTATCTGGTTATGGGAGTTGATGTGACATTGGGAGGGGTCCACCGGCCCAGTTGTTAGAGCAGGAGCCCCCACTCAAGGGGCCAGAAGTGGGGAGACGAGGTGAGTCCCCTGTCTGAAGAAAGCCAACCCCAATTCAGCTGAGGCCAGACAAAGCCACTGCCTCTCTTCAGAGCCCCAGGGACCCCGGAATATCTGCCATCCCTCATCCCTGTCTCCTGAAGGCTGTGCCTCCCAGCCCATTAGAAATGCTAATCTCCAGCTTGGAGTTGGATTAACAGAGCCAGTGGGGAGGGGACAAGTCATCTTCCAATCTTTATTAAGAGCGAAGGCTAGACCCCTCTTGCCCAGCTGCCCACAGAGGGCTGGGGTCTGGGAATTAAAGCCCTTCTCATCAAGGCAGGCAGCTTCTCCTGCGCAACATTAGATTAGGTGGTGAAAGGCGGAGACAGGGCCCGTGTCAGCCTCCCCCTCCCCACTTAACGCATCAGGGCCCATTTGTTTGATGTCAGTTCCTGCTGGAGCAGGGACCAGGCAGCGGGCCTCAGAGCAATTTGGAGCCACAGCTGCGGCCCAACAGCCCAGCCCCCAACCCCTACTCCCACCCCAGCCCCCAGAACTTGCTGCTGATTAGCCCCAGCCCCCGCCACGGAGAAGCACGTCTTTGTGTAGACTTGTGACACAGACGTCAGCCCTGGCTTGGGATCACTAGGAGCTCACCTTACTCACACTGAGCCCAAACAGGAATGCCAACGGCTCAGTTTCACACAGAGACTGCTGCAGAGAGCACAAGGGATTATTTCACGCTGAAACAAACGCAATTACATACTATATGTTTAAAATCCCAATTGCCCTCTAAAAAGGCTGAATCCTGTTAAATGAAGGGTCCAGGATTGGGCTGGGTAGGGAGTTTGCAGATAGCATCTGGGGAAAGTTCTGCATAATAGAGGGGGCAGATTTTGGAACCCCAGGGCAATCCAGCAGGGAGCAGACGAGGAACAGAGACAGACAGAAGGGAGATCAGACAAGTGGTCCCCAAAGCGTGGTCCCTAGACCAGCAGTAACAGAATCACCTGGGAAGTAGTAGAAATGCAAATTCTTGTGCCGCATCCCTGATCTACTGAATTAGAAACCCTGGGATCTGTGTTTTAACAACCCCCCCCCAGGTGATTCCGATGCCTGCTAATGCGAGAGGACCCCTAGATTAGAGGGACACGATGAGAAAGCTGTGTACTGGGTGTGGCCCTGCCTCATGTCCCCCAAACTGACAGTCAAGCCTACTCGACTCATGAATTTTGCTTTCTGTGAGTGGATGTCTCATGCAAACTAGTCGGTAAATTTTACATCCAAATGGCCCGCAGGGTGAAGCGGAGACCGCATGTGAATACAGGGGTCAGCACGAGCCCCCAGGTATTAGCAAGAGTGGTGAGGGCAGCTTTGACTTTCACGGACAGACCATGGGATGGGCAGGGAACTGAGCTGTTTATACATTGATATCCAAGAGGCAAGAGGGCACCAGATGGCATTTGGGTCACAATACATTTACATTAAGTAACTTAAGAGGAGAAGGGGAACTAATAACGTTGACACCAACTGCGCGAGGCACAGTGATGCGCGCTTTATGCAAATCATCTCTTTCAGCCTGCGCACCAGCCCTGTGAGGCAGGTAGCTTCACATCCTGTTCCGCATGAGGGAACTGTGATTCCAACGGCTGAATAATGTGCCCAAGGTAAACGACAGAGCCAGAACAGGCTGCCAGGTCAGCCCGATGGGAAACTTCAGCTTTCAAGACTGCACTTGGGGTATGAATGGGCCTCGCTGGGAAGAATTAGCCCTGGCATCTGCGGGTCCAAGGCATCACGCCAGCGCAGCCCCAGCCAGCTCTGCTCTCCAACGTGCCTGCAACCATCGCCCCTTACTCCTCTGCTCTGCCCGGGGGAGCCCAGGAGAGGGTGTGGGCGCCATGTGGCTCATGGTCATGCAATAAGGGGACAGTGAAACAATAGGTGCTCAGCCTTCTCCAGTCCACCCTGAGTACCTGCCAAGTAGGAGCCAGGACTCTGCAGATAGGTCAGGCACTAGCTGTGTGACCTCAGGCAAGTTACTTAACCTCTCTTTCCCTGAGTTTCCTCATCTATAAAATAGGCATTGTCGTTGTAGCTACCTCTTAGGTTGCTGTAAGGATCAAATCAGTTAAAATGTGAGAAGTTTTAAGAACAGTATCTGATGCATAGTAAGAACTATATAATAATGTGTTAAACTTCTAAATAAGTGAATGAATCACCTTACACTTTCCCCTCTTCTGCCTACCTGAATGTTCTTCCAGCCTCTACTTCTTCCTTCAAAAGTCCTCCCCATCCTTCAAAGCAAGCTCAGATCCCACCTTTCATAACCACCTTGGCCCACATGGCTGTCTCTCCTGGAAGCTTCTCCTAACCTCCTTGCTGCTCCTGCCACCCAGCCTTCAGCATAAGCTCCTTGGTGTGGCAGGGACTTGCCCTCCTCTGCCAGGCCAGGCTGCAAACATCTGGAGGGCAGGACTAGTACTTGTCCCTTGTGCCTCTGTGGCAGCCAGTCCTGGACCTCATACACAGCGAGTGGTCCCCAAACACAAGTCACTGATCTCTGGGCCCCAGGGGCCCCTGTAGGGCAACCAGATCTCATTTGTATCCAAGCTGCCTGCATTACTGCATTTACTGCCCAGCTAGGGCATGTGGTGATATTGGGGTGAGGGGCAGGGACGGGGCAGGCAATATATATCTTCCTAAAAGCAAGTTTGCCAGGTTCCAAGTGGCTGGATACAAGGGCCAGTGATGAGCGTTGAAAGCTAGAAGATTATTCTACAGCCCCATTTATTAACTTTCCCAAAGTCCCCTAAGTGCTCTCGTCCCTCGTTAAAGCCACTCTCATTTATCAGGAAAATCCGTCCTTCCCTTCCCTCCCCTCCCTCCTGCTCCGTCTAGCTCCAGCCTGGCTGTTAGGACACAGTACGACCCTCTATCCATCCGACAACCCGAGCGGCAGAAGAGGATAAGGATAGACATCTTATCCAGGATGGCCTGGGTTTGACCCAAGAGAGAATGACCACAGGACAGGACTCAGCCAGTGTCCTTGCCACAAGCTCCGCAGCACCGGGCCCAGTGGAACTGGGCATCATGACCGCAATACTGGGGTTATTTTACGCTGAGATTTAGGAGCCCAACTCCCAAGCTTAGAGCTTCGTCCAGGCCACAGACATAATATTCGGGGTTCCTTCCTTCTCAGCACTGACAACATCTCTCCTCAGGGAGGGGGAGTTTGGCAAAGACATTGTCAGTGTAGTCAGCTCTGAGAGCCACAGGAGCTCAAGCCTGCCATCCTCCTCCCTACCAAGTCCCAGAGCAACCTCCGCGAAAAACAAAAACATACAAACAGTTCTTCCTGAACCACAGCATCAGCCTCCTCCCCCAGCTTCCGCAGGGCCACGCCCTGGTGTGGCTGGCACGGGCAAGGCCACAGGCGAATGCGGGAACGTGGGCTGGTCTGGACGTGCACAGGGGCCAGCCCGGCAGTCTTGAATAGGCAGGGCCCTCAGAGAGCCCCAGTCCCCTCTCAACTGTGTGCATGTGGCTCAGACCCCAGGAATGTCAGGCCCGGAGTGAGCCCTGGTCCGCTCCACTCATCTTGTAGGTTTCACGCAGCAAATGCTAAACCCCAGACTGGCTCCTCCACCATGCAGCAAATGCACGGCCCCCCTCCTCATCAGCTAGCAGCGAGTCCTTGGGGAAAGCAGACTCACACTGCAAATTACAGCCACCAGACGCATCTGCAGGGGCTGAGCGGTTTTGTTTTTGGGGAGCGGGGAGGGAGGGAACACACAAACTTAGAAATGTATTCATTCCAAAGCCAAATAGAAGTAGTTTGGGATTTTGGTCTGCTCCAGACTCCCCCCAGCCCTCTGGCTGCCTACCACAGCAGACAGCCGCGAGCTGTGCTCAGCTTGAGGAAGTTGGGGACAGGAAGAAGCAAGATATTAATGGTGATTCTCAGGAATCTCATCCTAAACTGAGGAATATGCAGGTGTGACTTTGGTTCCCACAAGCAGGCAGACCCAAGACCAGGGCAGAGCTTCAACCCTCCTCTTTCCCCCTCTCCCAACCCAGACAGACACCCCTTTCCATCCGCCACCCCCAGCCCCTCCTCAGGGCTGTCAGACCACTCTCCCGGATCCATCAGTGGCTTTTAACTGAGCCCCCGGCTTTCATTCTATTAGTGAGCCCGGGAGTAATTACGACTTCATTAGCCAAATAGGTTCTTGGTTCAGAGACTCCCTCCCACAAAACAAAACACACACCCGCTTCCCTCCATCTGAAGTCTGTCCCCGGAGGCTCCCGGCTAACAATGCGGCTTCAGGGACACCGGGCAGGAGCCGGGGGAAGAAGCCAGGGACGGCTGGCCAATGGGAGGAGGCCCCTGCCCTCTCCATGGCGCATCTGTTGGCGGGCCCCGGGGGAGATTTTTGACAGGGAGAGGGATGGCACTGCAGCAAATGGGGGGCGTGACCCCTCGCATCTGTCTGCAGCTCCTGCCCTCTGGCCTGGCTCGCCCTGCCAGGTATGGGCTCGACCCTCGGCCAGTTCTCTCCCAGGAGGGACGGGCGGCCATCAGTCGAGGGGCTCTCCAGGCCTGTGCCCAGGGCCCTCCAGGGTGTCAGGCGTCCCAGCTCCCCTGCCCCTCTCCCATCCCAGACTTCAACAACTGCAGCGCCAGGACCAGGGAAGCCGGGAGCCTGCCCAGCAAGGACAAAGCTGTGCCCTGGAGCCACTCAGCAGCGGGACGGTTAGCCAGCCCTTGCCCACCAGACCAGGCAGACGGTCCCGACACCTGGGACCTGCCTCCACAGCCCGCCAGCCACTGCTCTGTCATCTCACACCTTGGCATTAGAAAGCAGTTTTCTTTGGGTCTGAATTAACTCCACATTACAATTAAAACCATCCGCACTTGGGAACTTGCTGGAAATCCTTCTCTTTTCCTGTCCTCCGAACAGATTTTAGGAGCATGGAGTCCAATCCTCCTCCTGCCCCTAGGTGGGACCCAGCTAACCTACTCTACCCCCAAGCTCCCTCAGTTTCTCCAGCCACACGGTGCTGATCACAGCATCCCACCTCTCCCAACAGGCCAAGGAGGCGACCAGCATGAGCCCCACCAGCTCCGATGACCCCCACGGCCCACCCTCCACAAGGAGAAGGGCAGACTCCCTGCAGACCCTCTGACACATGCCTCTTTGTCCACAAAGCTTCCAGAGAGTGCTGGCTGCTTCTCCTGGGGACTCTGCAAGTAACAGCTGGTGAATTCTCATTCCTGCTGAGGGCCCCTCTGCTAGGGTCCTCCGCCGGCAAGATGCCATCTGCTGAGGCTGGACCCAGAGGCAGAGGGATAGATGAGATGACCCCAGACAGCCCTGCCACTTACAAGACTCCAAGCTATACACAGCCTTGGCCCTGCCTCTAACTTGACCCTATTCTGCCCCCAGGCCTGATAACTCAGTTTCTACCCTCCCTCCCCCAACCCCAATCCACAGCCAGCCCAGAGGCCAGGCAGGAGGACCCCCGCTCCTCGCCCTTCAAGCAAAGGAGTCTCCAGAGGCCAGCCCAACTGTACACACTGCGCTCCTGCTTGTGTTCCCTGAAAGCAACCGTCCTTTTGTTAATTCTGCAATTTCCCAAAGTGCCAGGAGCATCTCATCTGACAGCCACGGCATCTGTTCTTCTCACTCTCCAGAAGGTCGGGTGGGAGAACTGCCAGCCTCTTCCCTGAGGCTCCCCCAGCCTCACGCTCCTCCCGCCTGAGTTGGACACCCTGCTCACCTGGTCCCCTGGGAGCGCCTCTGTTCCTTCTCTGCATCCCCGGCCCCTGGCACCCCTCCTTGTGGCCATGGCTGGCAGCTATAATAAATAACTCCCCTTCTGGGGTCAAGCTCACCCGGCCAAGGGGATGGGCACCTATCCTGATCTTTGGGGCAACCGCAGAGAAAGAGGCTGTTTTTCCATGTGAGGCAGGTGCAGGAGCCACAGGGTGCCAAGGAAAGGGGAAGCCTCGTGCTTGGTCCTTTCCGTTGCCCCCTCCCTCTGTGCACTCAGCCTCCAGGATGCTCCGTTCCAGGGCCGCAGAGGGAGTCTGGCCTGCCCCTGCCCTGAGCTTCAGCACCGTGCTTCCCAGCACTATTTTTTTTTTTTTTTTTTTTTTTTGAGACAGAGTCTCGCTCTGTTGCCCGGGCTAGAGTGCCGTGGCATCAGCCTAGCTCACAGCAACCTCAAACTCCTGGGCTCAAGTGATCCTCCCACTTCAGCCTCCCAAGTAGCTGGCACTACAGGCATGCGCCACCACACCCGGATAATTTTTTCTATATATTTTTAGTTGTCTAGCTAATTTCTTTCTATTTTTTAGTAGAGGCAGGGTCTCGCTCTTGCTCAGGCTGGTCTTGAACTCCTGAGTTCAAACAATCTGCCCGCCTCGGCCTCCCAGAGTGCTAGGATCACAGGCGTGAGCCACTGCGCCTGGCCTTCTCAGCACTATTGACACTTTGGGCTTGGTCATTCTTAGGCATGGGGGGCTGTCCTGTGCATTGCAGGGTGTTCGGTAGCGTCCTGACCTCTACCCATTAGATGTCAGCAGCACACCTTCCACCCCTGACACACACACCCCATCGTAACAACCAAAAACGTCTCCAGGTTTTGCCAAATGTTCCCTGGTTGAGAACCATTGAGCTAAGGCAAAAAAGAAACCTAACATCCGAGTGTCGGTGACTGACATCGCCTTCGTTTCTGACGCCTAGGCGCCAAGTGACAGAGGCATGGCTTCAACCAGGGAGCAGCAGACACTTTCAGTAAAGGGCCAGGTAGTGAATACCTTCAGCTGTGTGGCCATGCAGTCCGTGGCAACTGCTCAGCTGCCAGCGTGGCATAGGCAGCCGCAGACAACGCATAGCCGAGCGTGCATGGCTGTGTTCCAACTGATCTTTGCTTATGAACACTGAAATTGGAATTGCATATTATTTTCATGTGTCATGAAATATTCTTCTGATTTTTTTCATCCATGTAAACATGCAAAATGCATTCTTAGCACATGGGCCGTATCCCTGGCTTAAACGATCTCAGAGGGATCAAAACAGCAGGGTCCCTGTTGACCTGTTCCTAGGAGACTAACAGAGCCAAGGACAGAGGCTGAAGCTGTGAATGGAGTCTGCTCCTCTCGGGGAGAGGGGATCATTCACCCCCAGTAATTCCAGGTAATGTTTTTAGGGGGGCAGCCCCACTGACCCCAGCAGGAACAGCAACATCATTTGCAGTGCCCAGGACAAAATGAGAATGCCAGACCCCCTATTTACAAATTATTATTAGGTATTCTGAGATGGTAGCAGAACTCCATTAAACCTTCTGAGCACAGACTCTGGGACTACACAGGCTGAAAACCCATGAAGCCAGCCCTGGACCTCAGTCTGCCTTCCAGGGAG
>CM052450.1:20209011-20305965 GCA_028533085.1 Varecia variegata | reverse complement strand
GGTGGCTCACACCTGTAATCCTAGCACTCTGGGAGGCCGAGGTGGGAGGATTGCTTGAGCTCAGAGCAAGAGGAAGACCCCCTCTCTACTAAAAATAGAAAAATTATCTGGGGGTAGTGGTGTGTGCCTGTAGTCCCAGCTACTGGGGAGGCTGAGGCAGGAGGATCGCTTGAGCCCAGGAGTTTGAGGTTGCTGTGAGCTACGATGACACTTGCACTGTACCCTGGGTGACAGAGTGAGACTTCGTCTCAAAAAAAAAAAAAAAAGCAGCAGCGTGGTGGACACACCCCGTCGCCATAGAGATTCTGCGGGAGGCCTGTGAGTGATAAGGGCCCCGCAGAGGCCACCTCTTGCCTGCAGGGAGAGTCCCACGCAGGTGTGGAGGGTGACTGCTGGCCTAATGCTTGAGGGCAAGGGGGATTTAACCAGGTAGATGTAAGGGAGAAGAGCACTTCTCCAAACAAGGAACAGCACAAACAGAGTGAAACGAGAGAGCCCAGCCCTTTCCAGAAAGGGCAAGTGGGTCGATATGGCTGGAGTGATTGGGGAGAGACAAGAGGATGGACTAAAGACGGACCAAACCACAATGTGCCAGGGAGCCTATGTGTCAGGGAAGGAACCTGGAATCGAACCTGGAAGCCAGAGATGCCGGAGAACTTTTAGAAGAAGAATGACAAGGTCTGACTTGCCTTTTAGGTAGCTGACCCTGACTGCAGTCTGGAGAGTAGCTTGGAGGGCGAGAGTGGACACAGCGGGCTTGGTGAGGACGCAGGTGAAAGCTGGCAGGTCCAGTGTCTGCTGAGGGCAGAGCTGGGGAGGGAGGCAGGGGCAGGGGGACCATGCCTAGGAGAGGCCTTGGGCTGGGTGGGGGGTAGAGTCAGCAGGCCTGAGTGGTTGGCAGGACTCCAGGTGAGGTTGAGGAGAAGGAGTCAGAGAGGATGGGAGAGTCTGGAGGGTGCCATTCATGAAGGCAGTTGCTACGGTCTGAATGTTTGTGTTCCCCCAAAATTCATATGTGGAAACCTAAATCCCCAATGTGATGGTATTAGGACGTGGGGCCTTTGGCAGGTAATTGGGTCATGAGGGTGGAGTCCCCATAAATGGTATTAGCACCCTTATAAGAAGGGCCAAGAGAGCTTGCCTCCTCTGCCATGTGCTGATACAAGAAGAAGACAGCCATCTGCACACCAGGAAGGGGCCCTCACCAGACACACGATCTGCCGGTGCCTTGACCTTGGACTTCCCAGCCTCCAGAACCACGAGCAACAAATGTCTGTTGTTTAAGCCACCTGATCTATGGTATTCTATTCTAGCAGCCCAAGCTGACTAAGACAGCAGGGAACCCAGGAGGAGAAACACAGAGGGCAAAAGCGGGTGTATCACCATCTTGGGGGGCAGCTGTGACCCTGGAAGTGGGTGGGCCCAGGGTAGATGGTCTCTGAGTCTGAGTGTTCTTTACTAAGCCTGCCTAGGGTGGCTAGTGGACTGCCATGGAACACGGGAGCCAGAAGGGGCCTCTTCGAGCCTCAGGCCAGCCCCCCATAGGACTTTTGGAAGCAGTCTCGATCTACCCACCTCGGTGCATAACCTCAGGGCTGCCGTGGGGCGCCATGCAGGGAGCTCCTTTACGTAAGAGGATCCTCAGGATCCTCCAGAGAAACAGAACCAGTAGGATGTATGTGTGTATAATGTATATATTATGCATTTTATATATTACATAGCAGATTTATTTCAAGAAACGGACTTACACAGCTGTGGGGGCCGGCAAGTCAGTGTTCTGCAAGGCAAGCCGGCAGCCGGGAAGCTCCCAGGCAGGAGCTGATGCTGCAGTCTGGGGAGAACTTGCTTCTCGGGGAAACCTCAGGCTTTGCTCTTAAGGCCTTTCAACTGATTGGATCCCACCCACATTATTGAGAACAATCTCCTCACTTAAAGTCAACTGATTGTAGATGTTTAGCACACCAACAAAATGCCTTCACAGCAGCACCTAGATTAGCATTCGTTTGATTAAATCATTGTGTATTATCACCTTGTCACATTGACCCACAAAACACAGGTGCAGGTTCAGTTCCCCCGTGGTGACGTGGGAGGCTCACCAGCATCCAGGTGAAGACTTGCGGCTGGCCAGTACAGGTCCGAGCTCCACACTGGGGTCCTTCCAGGTTCTAGTCCCCTCATCTCTGACCTGCTCCATTATCTGACCGGCAGCCCCCCAGCCCCACCTCCACGCACTCCACCCTCCCTGCTGCCACA
This sequence comes from Varecia variegata, assembly GCA_028533085.1. Lineage (NCBI taxonomy): Eukaryota > Metazoa > Chordata > Mammalia > Primates > Lemuridae > Varecia > Varecia variegata. Next base: position 20,303,712 of record CM052450.1, on the reverse strand, counting down.
AAGGAGACTTTCCAAATATGCATCTCTTGCGTGCTCAGCTCCCTCTAACAGTTAGTTCCCTGTGCTCTCCAATAAGGCCCCTCAGAGCCTATAACGCTCTTTGTGGACTGGCCCCAGCCCACCCCTCCAGCCTCACCCCTTCCTTGCACCCTCAATTGCAGACGTGCTGACTCTCTCCCAAAACTCACTACACTGCTACCTTTGCACACCCTGTTGCTCTTCCTGGCACCACCACCTCCCTGCCTCCTTCCAGCCCGTACCACCTATGCCTGGTCTACCTGGTGAACTCAGTCTTCCTTCAGGACTCTGAAAATGTTTTCTCTGTTCCTGAGCCTCACCAGGCTGAGGCAGGCACCCCTCCATGACACTTCATGCGACCTTGGGTTACAGCATTTACCAAATTGTACATGTCAATCCCACCATTGGACTGTGAGCTCCTAGAAAGCACGTATTATCTCTTATTCTCCCCAGTACCCCCATACAAGGGATACTCAATATTTGCTTTTTAACTTGATGGATGGGTGGATGGATGGAAAGATGAATATGATATTTTCTAACAATTTCTGGCTATCCTTTTTTGAGCACTTCTTTTGTACCAGGCACTGTGCTAGAAGCTTTAAGTCCTGAATCAATCCAAGTTCTCAGTTGCAGAAACAGATTTTGGTCATAATGAGCAGAAGAGGAATTCATCAGGAGGTTATCAAGCGGACGGCAGAATCACCAGGAAGCCTAAAGAAGTTGACTTAGAAAGGGGCAGGAACTGAGGGAGGCCAGTCAGCTGAGACAGGCCCAGGCCACATCTGGGGAACAGTCTGGTCAGGAGGCCACCGCTGGCATCACCGGCACTGGACACTCCCTTTGCTGATGCCGGAACCTTGAGATGCCCACTGCCTTCCCCACTACTGTCCAACATGCGTGCGCTGCTCATCTGACCCACACACCCCTTCGAGGCAGAGTCTTCCTTCCACTTCACAGGCGAGGATGCCGAGGCTGACACAGCCCATCAATAAAGTGGGTGGAATTAGAATCAAGGTCTGTCTGACTGCAGGGCCTTCCACACTACTCTGCACTGTCTCCTTCCAGGGGCACCAACGACATTGCTCTTACGTAAAGGAGCTCCCTGCATGGCGCCCCATGGCAGCCCTGAGGTTATGCACCGAGGTGGGTAGATCGAGACTGCTTCCAAAAGTCCTATGGGGGGCTGGCCTGAGGCTCGAAGAGGCCCCTTCTGGCTCCCGTGTTCCATGGCAGTCCACTAGCCACCCTAGGCAGGCTTAGTACAGAACACTCAGACTCAGAGGCCATCTACCCTGGGCCCACCCACTTCCAGGGTCACAGCTGCCCCCCAAGATGGTTCCCTCTCATCCTCTGAATAGCATGGCTCTTGCCAGGACCAAAAGATGCCCCCACCAGAAACACCCTTAGACCCACACGGGGGAGTCAAGGGCACAGCTCCAGGCAGGGAGCCCGAATACCCAATCCTAGTCCCAGCTCTATTTCCACTGCTCTGTGACCTTGGCCCAATCATTCCATCTTCTGGGCTTCGGTTTCCCTGTGCCTCAACCCCTCTCCACTGCCCTCCCACCTCCCACACTAGCCAAATTGTTTCATAAAAAAAGAACTCAGGGTTCTTTGAGCTCTTTGGAGAGACCACATAAATGCAGGGCATTATTAGCATCATTACTATTAAATATTAATAATGACATTAGCATTGTCTATTATAAGCCTGAAAAAGAAGCTCCAAGAGCCCTGGGTTGAAACGGCAAAGAGAATAATTAGGCCCCTCCGGGCTACAGGCCCCTCCAGGCCTCTGAGTGAAATTAGGAAGGCAAATGCAGACAGAGCATTGAGATTTCCCTCCTGGCACCCCCTGCTCGGGTCCACCAGGTTCCTCCAGGCCCTGCACGAATCATGCTCTTCCGAGGCCCCAGGTCTTGTCTCCGGCCACACTGCATCCCCACCCCCCTCTGTCCAGGCCTGATTCAAGACACACCCCACCCGCTGCTGCAACTTGCTCCCACCTCCCACCCGCTCTCACCCCATCCTCTGAGTGGTTACTGTCGCCATTCTCCTCCATTCATTCGCCCAGTCACCAAATACATATCGAGTCTCTGCTATGCACCAGGCACTGTGCTGAGCAGGAGGGTGGGGACCTGGGGAAACAGACATGATGAGATAATCCCTACTTCAGAGACTGCACCGGCCAGGGCATGGTCATCAGGGTTTTACAGGGCACCTGACAGTTCGCAAAGTGCTTTAAACAACCATTATGTTTAATCCACATGTCCTCACTACCATCCCAAGTAGGAGCGGGATCCTTCCCAGTTTACTGATGAAGAAATGGATTCTCCAAGCAATTAAGTATCATTCAGTGACCTGCCTAATATCATCCAGGTAGGAGTGACAGAGCTGGGACTGAGTCCAGTTTTCTTGACTGCAAACCCAGAGCCACCCCAACCTTTGTACCAGCCTGGGTGGGGCAGGAGGGGCTCAGCCTCAGGGGTGCACGCCTTTACTTTACAGATGGGGAGGCTGAGTCCCGAAAAGGCCAAAAGGGCAGTACGGACACGTATTGAACGCTCACCCAACTCAGCGCAGTATGTGTCACCCCACTTTCTGGGTGGGGACGTAAGTGACTCTGCATGGCCACACAGCTCCTCAGTAGCAGGACTGGGAGTCAGACTGGTCTGTCTTCAGAGCTTTACCCAATAGTCACATCACTCTTCCCTGAAGCCAGGGGACAGTCCCCTTACTACTATCACACTGCTTCCTCAAAAAGGTCACCGGCACTTTGAAAACAGGCCACGTTTCAATGCTTGTGAATCCCCACCATTCTCCTGGGAGCGCGCTAGGAAAGGGTCTGGGGTCCGAAACCAGAGGGGAAAATGCTGCTGGCTGGAGAGGCCGGGAGAGGAGATGTGAGGCTGGGGACTGGTGACAAAAGAGACTGCAGAGCTGCGACACCCTGGGGCCCTGGCAGGGTCCCATCTCCACCCCACGCGTCCATTGGGCCTGGGCCCCGAGGCCCCCCCTCGTCCGGTTGGAGCCGCACTGGGCTCCGTTGCTATTGATCTTGTGGGGCTGCAGTGGGAAGGAGCAGATGGGCTGGGAAGGGTCGGGGGGGCCTCAAAATGCCTTCTGAGTGCCCCCCCAAGGGCACCACATGTTTACAAGCAAATTAGTGACCCATTTGATTAGCCACCTGATCACCTTCGGCTGGCCCTTTTGTGCCCCGTTTGAAAGTCTTTGGGGACTCAACTTGGAGATCGGATGTCCTAGCTCTGGACAACACGGAGTCATATTGATTAGCCACAGAAATGAGAGTTGCCCCTATGGTCAACTGCACTGAGGATTTCAGGCTCTGGCAGGCACCAAAAAAGAGGACACCGTCCTGTCTGCTATTTTGCCCACCTGGGAAGAGCAGACAGTGGGCAACTGGAGGCCACAGCACAGCGGCTGGACTCAGACCCCAGGTCCTGCTTCCCCACTTGTTTACTGTTTACTTTGGGCAAGTTCCTCACTCTCCCTCAGCATCATCTGTAAAATGAGGATAATAATAATAACACTACATACTCCTTGGGCAGGTGATTCAGGTAAAGCACTTAGCAGAGCTCCTGGCATATGGAAGGCATTCAAAACAGCTATTACTTCCATTATCATCAAACTAATAGACCTCGCAAGCAAAACTCAGCCTGGACCCCCCAATGCCCACCCTGCTCTCTCCTCAGGAATAGGAACATCTCAGAGACTGCCATTGGGGATCCCCAATGCTCCCCAAAACTCATCTGTACCAGGCTCAGCTGAGAGCTTCAGATAAATGAGATGAAACTTCGGGAACTCTCTCCCCATCCAGGTCTAGGCTTGGTAAATATTCTTGATTTCATTTATTGCATCTGTCGGAGTCCACATGGGGCAGGCTGGTTGCATTGAGATCTGAGAGTCTTTGAGACCCAAGTCACCTGTGCTAATGGCCCTCACCAGGGACCCATCCCCCCACTGCAAGGGCAGCAGCTGTCCTAAAATAGAGTCACAAAGACAGCTGTCTCTGTCTAAAGCAATCCTTGCAAGCATTTCCAGACCGTTGGCTCCCGGGCCAGCCAAACTCCTACCCCATCACCCCCTGGCAGCAGACATATCATTCCCTTTCTTGGCAAGGACTTGCTCCTGCCGTTTTCTGTTTGCAGAGAACTCAAAGAGCCTCTCTTCAGAGCCCGGGCTGACTTGGGTGGCGTCAGAGGGCAAGGCTCACCTTGGGAGCTCAGCGCCAACATGCCGGCCCTCAGACAGACAGACAAGGACTGTGTGGGAAGGAGCAGGAAGGGGAAGGAACCCCTGGAAAGGGGTTGATGCTCCTGTCTTTGTGCAGCAGCATCCAAAGTTATCCAAAAAACATCATTAGCAAAATCAGAAGTCTCCCTATTAGAAACAAAGAAGACTGTCTCGGAGGCTGGGCAGGGAGGGGGAGCAGAAAGAAGGGCGAGGAGTGCATGTGGGACTTGGGCAGGCATGCTGGCCTGGGAGGCTGGGCAGCAGGACTTCCCCCGGCTCTTCCTCCTTTTCCAGGCCCAGACCCCCAGGCCCCCCCTACTCCGCTCAGGAAGACACAGAGCCATGCTTGACAGATATGGCCATTTAAAACTGGGAGGCTAGCCTGCTCCTGCCAGCTGTTGCAGCATCTGGACTGCTCACCAGTCTTGCCTGTGCGAGCCGGACAGCAGGTGGACCAGAGGGGGGTGAGACAACAGTGACAGCCCGACGGGGCCGACTGGTGCTGCAGATGGCTGGTCCCTCCACCGCCAGGCCCCAGCCTTCCTGGGCACTCCCCCACGTGACAGGAGCAGGGCAGGAGGGACACCTCACTGACCAGAATGAGCACCTGGAATCTCAGAGCTGAAAGGGACCTTGGCCATCTTTAACCCCCTCATTTTACCAGTGAGGCTCAGAGAGGGCACGGGCACCTGGCCAGACACAGTCTGTCAGTGGCAGAGCCCAGAGTCCCCTTCAGATATTCAGACTCCTAATCCAAGAAGCTTTTCATGACATCACACTGCTGGTCGATTTAAAATGGGCTTGGATCCATATGTGCAAAAGTGTCCAAGATCGATGATATAGTTTAAAATATTTTGCAAATCATAATGTATTGCGTGGTCCTATTTTCCTGAAACAATACTAACAGCCCATGGAATCGTATAGATGAAAATGTTGAAGCTGGAGGCATGTACCCAAATTTGTTAAGAGTGGTGGTGAAGGGACTTTCACTATCTATTTTTAAATTTCCTCTGATGTTTGGACATTTTGACCAAAAGCCCTTGCTACTTTTGAGCAAGGGAACAATGAAGATGAGCAGGATGTGGGCTGGGCAGCAGGGGCACCCCCCGCCCCCCCAAATTCCTCCTGCCCCACACAGCAAGCTGGGATTTCCGACTGGGATCCCTTCCCCTAATAGGGCATTTCTGGGGAAACAAGGAGTTTTTTGCGCCATAGGTCTCCAGGGTTTGAGGAGCAAGAGCCACTTTCCTTTTCCCTCCTCACCCCACCCCTTCGGCCCTGGGCTGGGGAACCAGGGGGCTGGGCGGACACGGAGGGCAGGCAGACCTCGGAGCTCCCATGCATTATGGAAGCCGCCGCCGGCCGGGCTCCCTGGTCCTTAAATGACAGCAAATGAGGTAAAGCCAGGAGGGTGGGGACGGAAGGGGATGGGAGGGGGGCAGAAAGAAGCCATCTCCGGGGCCCCCGAGCGTTGGCTGAGGACCGGAGCCAGCCAGTGAGCGGAGCCCGGGAGAGGGAGGAGCACATCTTGATGCAGAGATGCTGCAGTGGCTCCGGGCGCGCACACACACACGCGCCCTCACCCGCCACCGCCGCGGCCGGCGCCGCACCAGGACAGCGAGCGGCGGAGGCCGGCAGGGCGGAGGGGAGGGCGGCGAGGGGCCGGTGCCCGGCGGCCCTGCTCAGCGACTCCGGCATCGTCCACCTGCCCCCGCCAGCACCCTTCTTGCACCCCAGGTAGGTGCCAAGGCGCTTTGTCTCCTCCAGCCCAGGGGCTTCCCGGCGTGGGCTGGGGCTCCGCGCTCAGCTCCTGTAAATGTCCCCCTGGGGTAACTTGGGAGGGGACAGGGACAGGAACGCCCAGGCGGCAGGGGCCAGTCTGACTTCTCACCTCAGCCCCAGTTGCCCAGTCGCCCGCTGGTCCCTACCGGAGGCGCCCCTCCACCCTGTCTGCGCGGGTGGGTCCTGCCGGGCCCTCACAGGGCGGGCCTGGCCGCAGAGCTGGCCCCCAGGAGTGTGTCCAGGAATCCGAGCCCGCCGCCCGCAGCAGCCACTGCCTGTGGAGAGCGCAGTTTCTCCCGGGTCTGCCCTGGGGCCCCTGCTCCAGGCCCAGGCCAGTCTGTAAGGCCAGGCCTGGGGCCCTGGCCTGCCCCCAGAATTCCCTGCATGGAACTGAGCCTGAGTCCCCAGATTCGAGGTCATGCAGGGGCCACCTCTGCTGGGTGACCTCTTTGCAAAGTCTCACTTCAGTTGGGCAGGGGCGGTGGTTGTGGAAGAGCAGAGGGTGAAACATGAGTTTGGGCAAAGGCCTGTCCAGGAGCTGGACTCGGGAGGAGGCTCCCCGAGGCAAGTTGCACCCCAAAGGACAAGGGGCTGGGCCCACCAGGCTGAAGTTCCTTTTCTTCTCTTCCCCCTCTCCCCAGCCTCATCTTCTCCTCTAATCCCTCCCCTTCTCCTCACTGGTAGGAGGAAAGGATTTGCAAAAAGTTTAATTTTCCAGTAAGGAAAGGGTTTGGGGCCAGAGTGGTAAGGGGAGGGAGGGGGCACAGGTTGGGAGTTCTAGAAAGAAAGGGCAGTCCTTCTGCTCAGCACCATGGGGCTTACATAATGGGCCAGGGGTGGGGGACACAGCCCCAGCCAGTGAGTGTCCAGAGCTGAATGCTGTCACCTTCTCTGAGAGGGGCTGCCAGGTCTGGGAAGCAAGTGGGGTAGGGGAGGATGAGGCAGATCTGTGGAAGGAGAGAGTCCTGGTGCCCTGCGGGGGCAGAGCCAGGAACCCTCCTGCCCCATGAGGGTCTGAGCCTGTGTCCCGGGGGAAAGCTGCCAGTCAAGGTTGTTTGGAGGTTTGGGAATCCGGTGAGTGAGACCGGGAGGGTGTGGGCTGTGGGAGCCACGGCCCCAGCCCTGGAGAAGCGGGGTGGGAGGGAATTGAGCATCTTTTTTTCCTGCTCAGAAGGAGGCAGGAGAAGGAACAACCCAAATAACCCAGTCCACAGGTGATGTTCTGGTCTCATCTGGGCAACAGTTTCAGCCTCCCGTCCCAACTCTGACCAGAAAGCCCTCAGTCCACTTAGCCCCCTAGTCGCTCTGCCTCCTGGTGCCGCTCAGAGGGACCAGACTAGCTGCTAGAAATCAAGAGCAGCAAAGGGTGGGCCACCTGTGGGAGAGGTTGGTGTGACCGCACCTCCTGGGGGTGGGGCAGGGAGAGGGCTGGGAGGTCACAACAGGTGCCCTCCCTCCTGCCCTTAGAGACAGCATCCAAGCCCCTCCCCAGGGTGCCCACCAGGTCACCCCTTTCTAGCCGGGCTGCGGAATCACTGACAGTCTTTTGCCATAAGGTCAAAGTTTGTCCTAATGTCTCATGGGAGTCCTCAGCCAGTCAGAGGGAGGCAGCAGGTGAGACAGACGGGGAGGGGCCCCTGAGCCAATGATATCAAAGTCAGCCAAGGCCCACCTGCCTCCCAGGTGCAGACACGACTGTCCTCCTCACACTCATCATGGGCAGGGAGGAAAGAGGCACACCACCCAAGGAATCGGGTCCCCCAGAATCAAGGCGCCTGCCCTCCTTCGCTGGGGCACCCTCTCTTTCTCTCCTCCCACCCTCCACTCCCCACCTGGCCAAGTTCTTCCCGTGCACCCCCCTTCCCTGGTGGCATGCACTCCTTCCCTGGTGGCATGCACTCCTCTGGCTTCAGCCCTCAGCCTGCCCCCACACCATCCCCCTGCCAGATTTCACTCCTTATGCAATTCCATTCCAGCACCTTCTCTGCCAGCAGTTGCTCAAATAGGGATACATGTGGGATGGGCCTCTGAGGAATTGTGCTCAACGGGATGGTTGTACAGTCTTGTCTGGTTGACCAAACTCACTTCTCAGGAGTACACAGAAGGGTGTGCCCCCAGGTATCCTTCCTGCCTTGAAGGCCATCAGGGAAGCAATACATTTCAGCTGGTTTGGAGGATGTATGGTTCCCCCACCAGAAACTCCTCAAGCCGAATGTTGTTGAGAAGGCGTTATTTCTAAGACAATCTCTAAGCCTGAATGTGGGTGGTATTTGTATTTTTGGAGGGATTCCTAGGGCAGAACCAGGGGGCTGGAGAAGAAGTGGTTGATACACAGGGAAGGAAGAACTAGAGCAAAGAATATGCCAGTGAAGCAGGAGGGATTTAAGTTAGACTGCAGGAGACACTTCCTGACCAGGAATATGAGCCATGAGGAGGTGGGGCAATCTCCTTTCAGATGACTCCAAGGATAGCGTGGAGAACTGGGGTCTGGTCCAAGGTTAGAGACAGAGGTTGGGCTGGATGACCCTGTACATTTCTTCCAGCCTGGGGTAACCCTCTTTCAAATGGCAAAAGGCGGATGTGACTCAGGAATCCATAAGACGACATTCTGTTCATTCCCTCCTGCATGCCGGCCTCTCATCCTTCAGCAGGACTACTCCCCTAATATAGACCAAGCCCCGGGGCTGTTGCTAATCCAGAACATTTAGGGGAGCTTCTGTGGGCTCTGTGCCCGATGGTACCATCCCACGGGAAAGAAGTCCCTTCTCCAGTTCAATGAGTCCTTGATACACAATGAGCCATGTTTCTTTGTTTACTAAAGAGGACGCACACAAAAGCGAGGGGGTGCAATGTTCTCCCCCGAAACCTTCCATCCCAGGACATGCTCAGGCCCAAATGCACCTCAGCGTCCTTCTCACCTAATGAGCCATTTGGTTCCTGCTTCCCGGGGAAGTCAGCCGCGGCCCCTCTCGCGGGGCAGCCGTCCAGCCCAACCTGCCCGCGCCACATCCTCTCGACGTCTGCCAACCTCAAAGAGCAAGAGGTTCCCCCACCCTGTGTCTGGCTGGAGGCTGGCCTTCCTGCAGTGCAGCCCAAGAGAGGGGTTAATCTGGACCCCAGAGCACAATAAAACTGGCCCGAAGGGAGCAGGTTGGAAGCCGCCCCCCCACGCTCCAGCTCGGGACCAGCCTGCAGGAAGCTATCTGGGAACCGGGCGGTCTCCTCTCAGCAGAGATCGGGGGACATTGTACTGATGCATAAGGAACTTTTCTTCCTGGTTTGGTTCTTCATGAAGAAGTAGAAACCACTGTTCTTAGACCTGGCATCTCAAAAAGGGATCCTTCTTCCGAGACCTTACTCTCCGCCCCGCACCACACGCAGAGTGGGGCGGGCAAGTAGGAAAGCCTAAGGTCTGGGGTGGCTTGCTCCCTTTCTGTCCTCTCCCCACTGTGAAGGGTCTGTCCGCTGGAAAGGGCAGGGACAGGAAGGCCAGACGCCCCCATGCCCAGTGCTGAAAACTCAGACAAGTCCATGAGCCTGGAATCACAGCTGTCCCCGAGGACACATCTGCCCCAGGCCTAGGCCTCAGGAAAGCAGCTGCAAACGCACGACAAAGCTGGGGGGCACGCAGGGAGGGTGGAGGAAGGACGCGGCTGCACTGCTTCCCTGTCTCCCACCTGGGGCTGAGACGGTCCCTGTCCCACCCATATGTGCCCTAAGGACCTCTCCAGCTCAGGGCACCGCAGAGACCTCTCAAGCACAGTCCTCCTTCCCCTGCCGGCTGTTGCCTGGCCTGGCACACTGAGACTCGATTAGCTCCCACCCAGGCCACCGCAGAGCCCTGTCCTACCAGAGGGGTGTGGGGTTGGTACAGACCTTTCTGGAGGATGATGGCGCTGTCCCAGGAGACAATTCCCGTCCTAGGCAGAAGAAAAGGTGCCGAGCTCCCATCTTAGATCCCGACAGGCAGGAAGCGTGTGGGGCGTGTTGAGGAACACCTGTGTGGCGGTGCCCGCGTGCCCATCCCAGCTGTGCCCCCTTGAACGAACTGCACCAGGTGTAACTCTGTAATGGGGGCGTCCTCGTGCCGTGCTGGTGTTTACCTAGGTCCGCTGCACCTGTGGGGTGTAAGCGGAGGGAGGCAGCTGCCCGAAGAGATTGTGGGTTTGTCAGTGTCCTCAACACATGTGAGTGCAGCCCGGATGCTGTGGCTGTGTGGACTGCTGTGACAGGCGCCGTGTGCGTGGACACAGCGGGGCTGTGAGGGTCCTGTTGTAAGATCTGATCTCGTAACTCACGGCGGGCCAGGTGTGGTGCTGACCTCACCACAGTCCCATGGGGGGCCCTGCCCGTCTCATCCCCATTTTGCAGATGGGAGGCTGAGGCTCAGACAGGTGAGGTAATGACCGTAATAACTAGGGTTAAACTAGTTAGTTATTCTATAATTATACCAGCTAGAAAGCCCCAGGCTGGTTGACTCAAGGCCAGCCCTGAGAACCAGCGTGCTGTGCTGCAGGATATAGGCCAAGGGAAGGACTTCCTTTGTAGGCTGTCAATAAATCACTTAGTCTCTGCCCTCAGCTGGGCTCTTAACTCCCATTTTCCTGATGCCACCCATCAGAGAGTTGCCAAGTCCTTACTGCTCTCCAATCTCCACTTTCTGGAGAAAGGAGAGAGAAATTCAGGGCCAGGAGCTGGGCACCCCAACAGGCAGCATTTGGGGGGAGTGTATCTTCCATTTTCTCACTGGCCCCATGCAGGGTCCCTAGCCCAGCAACCCCGTGGTGTGCTGGAGTCCAGCTCACAGCCTCTGTCCCCCAGCTGTCCCCCAGGCCTTTTGTTCCCTGGGCCTGCAAATTCAGCCAGCTCCCTCTGGAGCCCCTGAGCCCCCAAGTGGTCTGTTCCCCCGTGTGCTAGTGCCTCACAGGACCAGCCCCGCTGGCGACAGCCTGTGTCCGACTGTGCCAGCCTGTGCCTGCACCCCTGTCCCAGGGCAGCTGGCTGGAGCTCACAGGGCCAGCTCTAGGCCTGGCATAGCTCCACTCCAGCCTTGCTCCTGACAAAAAGGCCTCCTCCATCCTGGGCATTCTAGAACACGTCATAGGGCAGATGGCAGGGGAGATGACTGATCTGTGAACTCATGAGCACATCTCAGGCTGCACTCGGTGGGTCCGGGAGCTCTGTGGAGGCAGCGTCTTTATCACTGTCTCCCGTGTGCAGGCACAATGCCTGGCACGTGGTCAATAAACACCACAGTGGCAATGGATGCAGGGTGAGACTGGGTGCCAACTGCCTTGCCTTCAGGGAGGCAATAAGCTCCAACCCCAGACTGCGTGTATGTGTCTGTGTGTGGCTCACAATGGAGCGCAGGGCACATCGGATCAGGCTGACAGCTCTCTAGTGCTCCCAGGGTCAAGCCCAGGTGCTCCTGGATCCCGGCCCACCCCCCCATTTCTCCTTTAAGGCCGTACATCTCAGTCCCCAGAGGATATCCAGGGCCCTTGGGCTGGGGAGATGGCTGGTTAAAGTCTGGATTAAGCTGAAGTTTAGGACGAGCAGTGGGATTGGATTATCCAAGATCACCTGTGGTAATTACCTGTGGCAATAGAGACAACAGGTAATTCTGACCATGGGGGAGGGAGGTGAAGGATCCAGAGTGCAGGCCTCCTGGCGGGTCACATGGAAACAAGGCAAGGGGCCAAGTCCCCAGGCCCTGCACACATGCACACACACACACACACACTCACAAAGACCATATCCTCATACACAGACACACAGACATATGCATATATGCGGAGACACAAAGGTCAGATCACGCATATACACAGGGACATATAGACAGGACAGATGTCACATACATGCACACCGGGACGCAGACACGCACACGCCCTGCTCTCCCGGCACTGCCAGGGCAGCTGGGATCAGGGTAGGAGTCTCCCCAGCATCTCTGCCCCGGTTTGTCGTCTCTGCCTTGCTCTGGCACGGCCCGGATAAGTGCCTGGAGCCCAGGCTCCGCCCTGGCAGGCACCCTGCCCCCACTGAGCTCCCAGGACTGGCAGGCTGACAAAGGGCAGGGAACAAACGATGATTGAGCACCTTCTCTGTGCCAGACACCGCGACACCAGTGCCAAGGGGGTGATTTTCAAACTTTTGGGAGCCACGGAACCCTTTGTTTCAAGGGAACTTCGTAGGAAAGTCCAGTAGGTAAAGTAAACATAAGTGGAGCTGCTCTGGCAGAACTCTGGGGAAGAGGATGGAGCCCACCCTCTCTCCCTAGCCCCCCCACCCCTCACTGTGGACCTAAGACAAGTCCCAACAGCCCCAAAGCTGTCACAGCACTTTGAAAACCACTGCAGGGCACTCATTACCTCACTCAACACTCCCGACAGCTCTGTGCATGTTATGATCTCCACTTTGCAGATGAGAAAACTGAGGCTCCCCGAGGATGAGTAAACTGTCTAAGCTCGCAAAGCTCTTAAGAGATGAAGTGAATATTACCAACCCCCATCCATCAGATTCTAAATCCTGGAAGGTCCCGTACTGTCCCAATGCTTCCCTATTCTGAGAATAACTCCCCGCATTTGTATGACCCCCAGGGACATACTTCTGTGATGTCCCCATGACCGGACACCCTGCTGACCCTAGAGAGCTAGTGCGTGTGCAGATGTTTGCCTCGGTGCTGCCCCCAGGGAGCACTGAAGATCGGACAGACACAGATCCTCCCTGACTCATGATGCTTCCACTTAAGATCTTTCGACTTTATGATGGTGCCAAAGTGATACACTTTCAACAGCAGCTGTACTCCGAGTGCCCACACCCTTCCTGGTGTTCACTTTCAGTACAGTGTTCAATAAATTACATGAGGTATTCAACACCTTATTATAAAATAGTTCTGATTTTGCCCAGCTGTAGGCTAACGGAAGTGTCCTGAGCACATTTAAGGCGGGCCAGGCTGAGCGATGATGTTCAGTAGACTAGGCGTATTCATTTGGAACTTGTGATGGGTTTGTTGGCACACGGCCCCGTCGTAAGTCGAGGACAGTCCGTGTGGGGCTCCACGGTGAGTGTGTGAGCGCACGTGTGTTCACCGGCTCCCGGAGGCAGATAATCACAGTTCTCAATCAGAGAACACAAATTCGACACACAAAAACAGCTATTATGTGCTAGCGCAGGAGACACCAAGATCAACTGAGTATGATCTCTCCCCTGGGGAGCTCACAGCCCCCTAATGGGGACAGGCACAGCTCCACGGGCACCACGGGTATGGTCAGGAAGGGTGAATTCCACCTGTGCGCAGGTGGGAGCGTCTCAGGTGCTTCCAGGCAGAGGTGAGATGTGGACAGGGCTTGGCAGGTGAGTGTGCCTTGCCTGGGCAGGGCATCACAGGAGGACGGAGGTGGGGGTGCTGGGCGAGTGTCTGCGGTCCCCTCTGGAACTGAGAGTAGCAAGGACAGGGAGGAGCAGGTATTTGGGGAGAGCTAGCTCCTGGGTGCCCTTCCTGACAATGGGAAGTGGATACGAGGCTGGAGTCAGGGTAGGGGGGAGAGTGCCATCTGCTCCTAGGCCCCCCAAGCTCCTCAGCTCCACCCACATCCTCCCTGACAGGCCCTGGGGCCATTTCTCCCCCTCCCTCCCCCCTTCCCGGCAGCTGTGGCTGTGGAGACAGGAAAAGGTTGTGGGGTGATCGAATGTGGAGGTTCAAAAGGATTTGGGAACTCTCTTTGTGAGCCCCTGAGCTTGCATTGGCCTGCACAGGCCCCAGGGGCCGTCTTAAGTCCTCTGCAGCCTTCCTTCTGCAACCCCCACCCCATCCAGGGGACAGCGTGTCCCAGGCCCTCGGCCGCCCTGCACTTTCTGGGAGCGTTGTCAGAGCTGGAACACTGAGATCCAGAGACGGGACAGGTCTCGCAGGCAGTTAGTGAGAGAGCCCCAACCAGGCTCCCCCAGCCCTGCAGCCTGGCTTTCTGGCCCCTGTGGCAGCTCCCAGTGGGAGCCGTGGGAGCCCAGTGACCCAGGCTCACTCTGGTAACCAGCAAGCAGGGCCCTGAGATGCCTTCCATGCTCTCCTCTGGACTCGGAAAGTTCTCCCAGAGATGCGGAACGGATGGAGGGCCGGCCCTGCCCCTGCCCTCGCCTCTCAGGATGAGTCCCATCTCTCAGACTGACGGGACAGGCCTGTGACTTGCTCTCGGCAGCCTGCAGGGAGCAGGTTTAGGGAGCTCCAGGATTTAACCAAGTCTGGCTCATCTCCATGCAAGAGGGAGGCTCGACTGGGAGCTGTGTTAACCCTTTCAGCGCAGAAGGCCTGCCGGCCCATCAGCCCCTCTGGTTGGGAGTGCTGCTGATGGGGCCAAGGCCGTGACTCCATCATGCAAAGCATCTAAGTGCCTTACCTGGGGACCCTGGTGGGAAGCTGTGGAGAAATCAGGGATACCCCCTCCGTATAGCTAGAAAAACTAGGCTGGTCCCTAGAGACTTAATGCAGCTCCCAGAGTTGCTTATTAGCCCCCACCCAGGCAGCTGTGGGGAGGGGCAGGGGGACACTCAGCCCCCGTCCTGGTTGCCAGAGAAAGATGTTGCTGGTCCCCAACCCAGGACCAGGCTCCGGTCTCTTCCGGACCCCACATGTGAGAGCTAGCACTGGGCAGAGCGGGCAGGTGGGCTCTTGCCTCCCAATTAGTCACGGCTTTCACTTCCTGAGCAGCACCCCGCTGGCTGGAGCGGGTGGGGGTGCAAGGCAGAGCCAGACTCCCCGGGGGCCTGCAGGAGGCACTCAGCCTCGGGAAGAGCTCCGTGGTAATAGCCAAGCCCCTTCCCCTGGGGCCCGGGGAGGATTAGTGCCTGTGCAATTCCGGTGGCTCTCGGCGGAGGCGAAAGCATTACTGACTCAGACGTGCTTGGCGCTGGAGGGGTGCTCCTCTGCCCAGAGCCCTCCATCCGTCCATCCCCTCCTAGGTTCTTCTCTGCCTCCAGCTGGACGCGCCCCAGGCTGAGCCGAAGCTCCTCCGATCCCCACCTCTGCCCAGAACACCCGCCATGGGGACCCCCACCAGGAGGAAGCTCCACGTGCTGCTGCTGGCCGCTGTGGCCTTCCTCTCTTCTCCAGGTAAGAGGGTTCACCTGGGCTCCGAAGCGTAGCAGGGATGATCACATCATTATATCATTGCTATGGTTTTGGTGAAGATCACAGAAATAACTGACTTCTGCGTTTGTTGTAGCACCTAGCTATCTGCGGCCATTTCCTTGTTAAAATTTTCCCATTCCTGGATCTTCCTTCCCCTTGAGGTTAGGAGGGGAGGGGATACATCTTTGCCATGTTATAGAAGAAGGAAGAGTGGCCCAGAGAGGATGAGTGGCTTGCCCCGGGCCACACAGCGAGAGTATGCGTGACCTGATCTCCACGCTGTCAGCCCCGAGTCGCAGCCTCCGAGGCTGACTGTCCAGTATGGTAGGCGACAGCCACGTGGGACGATGCCCACGCAGGTTCCGCTCAGTTTTAAGAGTGCTTTCCTCAGTGGCACTGGCCACAGTGCCAGCGTCCGATAACCATGTGGGGTAGCACAGATGATAGAACATTCCACCGCGGCAGGAAGTTCCCCCGGACAGTGTTCTGTAGTTCCCTGACATGAGGAGACAGGGGTCGGTCCCACGAAACTCTGGGAGGACTCCTTAAGGTCACACTGGAGCCCGGCAAATGGACTGGAACAGACTAGGCAGCGCAGGGGAGCCCGAGTGCTCCCAGCTTGGAGCAGGGCAGGGGGGAGGCTGGCAGAAGGAGACAGTGGCGGGGAGGGCAGGGCCAGCTGGGCTGTGGCAAGCACGCCATGCAGGAGCCGGACAGCCGCAGCCCGCCTGCCGCTCTCAGGGGCCTGGGGACCCTCAGCCCCCATCGATAGACGTCTCTTTTCTCCTTAAACACCTCCCTCCCCCCACACCCCTCCTGGAGTTCCAACCACCTGACTCTGCCTTCGCCACCCCACACCCCCTGCCAGGCTGCAGCCTGTGCATTTTAGGGCCTCGTGTCACCAGGGAAGGGCCCCACTGGCACACTTTCAGACGTTCTCATTTTGTCCTACCTGCCTCCCAGCCCTGCAGCCAAGCCTGGGAGGCTGCTGGGAAACAGGGCTGACCCCGAGAGTGAGGGGAGCCGCCTAGCCCCCCAGATCTAGCTTCCCGGCCCAGGCCCACCAGACTGAGAGGAGCTTCCAGGACAGGGACACCCACCGCAGAGAGAGCAGAGGAGAGGTGCCGGGGCTCCTCTGCAGCCCCCCTCAGGGACAATCCCATGCGGGACATGCACCATCTGAGACAAGGGGTAGGGCAGCCTGCAGGGTCCACAGACCCAGAGACCCAGGAAGGCAACTGTCAAGGTGTCAGGCCTGGTCTGCCACCTCCCAGGGCTCCCAGGAGAGACAGGAGTGGCAAATGCCATCCTGTGTTCTCACCCCTCCTGGCAAGGTGCCTCAGCTCCCGGCCTCCCTTGTTGACCGGCCCTCGGATGCAGCTTCAGAGTCCCGGCAGCCTCGTGCAGGGACAGGCAGGGAGGACTCTCCACCCTCTCGCCCCTCCAGTCCCCTCCTCGGCAAGGTGTCTGATGCCTGGGTTTGGGACAGAGTTACAGGACAGGGAACCAGGAGAGACCCAGGGAGGGTGTGGAACCAGAACCGCAAGGAGGGGCTGGCTTTGCCTGGGACTGTGTGTGTGTGCGTGTGTGCGCGCGCGCACATAAGCACACACGTGTGGAAGGTACACGTGTGGGCGGCGTGTATGTAGCTGTGGGGAAAGTGTGGGGTGTGAGGGGGCGCTGTGGGCGTGGGTGTTTGAGAGGGTGGAGGTGCAAGCGAGGTGGTGCACAGGGGCAGCCGCAGGGGGTGACGACCGTGTCTAGAAGGCCTGACAGCAGCACGCGGCTCTCAACCCCAGCGGCCCCCAGAATGCCCACGAGGCATTTTTGAAAAGTTGGATTCCTGGGCCTCACTCCTAGAGATTCCGGTTCCTTACCTCTGAGCGAGTTCCTTGCTGTGTGAGCTGGGGCGAGTTATTTAAGCTTTCTAAGTCTCAATATCCACGTTAGGAAAATAAGCAAATGGCCACACATATCTTGTAAAGAGGCTATGAGAAGGAAATACGGAGCATGGTATCTGATAAACAAACAGTAAGTCCTCAATCGATAGCGCCTATTTTTACCACTGTGAATGCACGGAGATATGTGAGTGCACATGGCCAGCTGTGGCAGTTTGTGCGTGGAATGGATGTGTGTATGAACGTGTGCATCTGGCCATCCGAGCAGCCGAGAGAGGCACGTGTCTATAGGTGAGTGTTTGGATGTGTGTGTGAGGTGAGTGCGCTGGAGAGTTGTGGAGGTGAGAGATGTGCAGAGGCATCTAAGTGGATAGCTGGGTGCGTGGGAGGGTGTGCGGATGGCTGAGTGCAGAGGAGAAAGCTTTCTCAGGAAGAGAGATAGTCTGAAAGCATCAGTGTGCCCTGGGTCCACTCGGCCACCCCCGCCCCCGGCCCAGTTCGTGGAAGCTGCAATTGTACAAGGAGGTTCCCAGCAGCCCGCTGCCTCCTCGGCCCCCGCTTTGCCTCCCCTCCCAGCAGTGCCAGCTGGGGCAGGGTCCCCACCCTCCACCACCATCATTAACTTGGGATTAAACCAGGCTCTCCAGCTGAGATGGTGCGTGGCGGCGAGGTGCTCCGAGGCCCGGGGCGGCAGAAAGGGAGTGTGGAGCAGGGACACCTGCACCGGGCCGTGTCTGGGAGCCCTGCCTCCCACCTCATTCTGAGAGCCACTGAACAGCTGCCCTCACCCCAGGGGGCCAGGGCTGGGCCTCAGCTGCAGCACGGGGACCCCTGCAAGAGGACTGACAGCTGCATGCGCCAGGAGAGGAGGCACTAATTGGTTAATGGGGCTCTCTCCCCCCGAGCCCCACCAAGGAGGGCCCGAAATCAGCTGTGTTGGGAGGTAGGAGCCAATTAGGGGTGGCCTGGCTCCGCCTGATGCCACACAGGCAAAGTGGACTGTCCCCACCGGTCAGCAGACAGAGCCGGCCCCAGCCCTGGCAGCTGTGAAGCACCATCCATCTCTGCCTCTGTGTCCCGTGCCCCTGCCCTGGTGAGGCAGGACAACACCTATGGAGAGAGAGGCATCTGCCCCCGAGCAGGGCGGGGCAGGAAAGCTCCATGTGCATGTGTGGTACCCGTGTGTTCGGCAAGTTCAGGAGGTCTAGACCTGTCTGTGCTGCAGACAGGGAAGGCCACTTTCTCTTCTGGGCACTTTCTGTATTGTGACACCCAAGCAGCCTGCCCACAGTAAGACCTGCCCTCTCCTGGCAGTCCCCACCCACCCCACACTGGGGCCCAGCAGCCACCTGCTGAGCATGCTCGCTGTGCCCTGTGCCCGCCACCTTACCGGTGTTCTGGCGGAATCCTCACGCAGACCCGGGAGGTGAATTCACACTCTTTCCACTTCACAGATGAAGACGTCGACGCTCAGGAGGGTTCTATAACTTGCCCAAGGTCACACAGCTGGTAGGAGGCCCAGCCTGCTCCCCAGGCCTGGGTTCTTTCCGTTGGGCCACACTGTCCCAGAAGGGGCATTAGACTCCAGGGACACACATCCTCTCTGGACCTTTCTGGGCGGTGTCTTCTTAGGCATGTCACACCCTGCAGATCAGTTCTGTGAGGCTCGCCTGAGAGCCTGGGGCAGTGGCAGCTGCTTCTGTTCCGAGAGCCCCAGCATCTTGAACATAAACCACTCCTCTGGCATTGGCCACCTTGCACTGTCGGTTCTCTGTCCTCTCCATGCACTGCAAGCTCCTTGAAGAAAAGGAACTGTGCCTGAATCACTTTTGCAAGCCAGTCTCTAGCCCAGTGCCAGGTATACAGGAGGTACTCAATACCTGAGTGTAGGCTGGGTGATTGACTAAATTAACATGACCAGATGGGACCTGCCTAGCCTATTTAAATTCATTAAAATAATATAAAATAAAAAATACAGTTCCTCAGCCACTGTGGCTGCATTTCGGTGCTCAGTGGCCACGTGGCCAGTGGATACCGCACTGGGCAGTGCAGGGAGTGGAGCCCTGCCACCGTCACAGTCTTGCTGGACAGTGAGGCCCAGGTCCTGAGGCTTCTGCTGGTGTCCCTCATCTGCAGCCTGGACTTCAGCCCGGGGAGCCCTGGCGACCTTTGGGCCTGTCTTTGAAGAGCAGCCCCTTGGTCTGCTGTTCCCAGAGGAGTCCACAGAGGAGCAGGTGCTGCTGGCGTGCCGGGCCCGGGCCAGCCCTCCGGCCACCTACCGGTGAGGCCCCTGCGGGGGACGCTGGGGCCCTGGGCAGCCGTGGAGTCCCTCCTCACATCAGCCCTGCCCCCAGCAGAACTCAGAGGTCCCCTCTCTGCACCCGCTGCAGGTGGAAGATGAACGGCACCGAGATGAAGCTGGAGCCAGGTTCCCGTCACCAGCTGGTGGGCGGCAACCTGGTCATCATGAACCCCACCAAGGCACAGGACGCCGGTGTCTACCAGTGCCTGGCCTCCAACCCAGTGGGCACTGTCGTCAGCAGGGAGGCCGTCCTCCGCTTCGGCTGTGAGACCCAAGGGGGCCAGGACACTCGGGAGAGGGGGAGGAGGGCTGGGAGAGTGTACCCAGAAAGGACAGGTAACACCCCCAAGCCAGGCTTTCCTGACCTCACGTGACCTGCCCTAGTGAGCTGCTGCTTCCCGAGGAGGATGAGTTGGGGAGGGTCTCCCAGGCCAGGAGGACAGTGCCTGAGCCCCCTGGCCTCCCCCTCCAGTTCTGCAGGAATTCTCCAAGGAGGAGCGAGACCCAGTGAAAACCCACGAAGGCTGGGGGGTGATGCTGCCCTGTAACCCGCCCGCCCACTACCCAGGTGAGTTGGGAGCCTGGGCGGGGTCAGAGGGCTCAGGAAGGCTTCTAGATGCTTAGCAGAAGGATGGAATAAAAGGTGGTGAGTGACCCTTGGAAGCACTGGTCCCTGGGGCCCCACTTGAAACGATCTGTGTTTCCTTCATGGGTCTGTCACTTGCTAAGTCTGTGCCCTGCCTCCCCCTTCAGCCTGGAGGGCAGGGACAAAGTTGCATCTTCCCTTTAGGTCTCCCCTCAGCCCCGGTGCAGAGCATGCGGGCTCTCAGGACAGGGTCGGCACATTGCCACCAGCATGCTGGGCTTCCACCCGGAGTTGCCCTGTTAGCCCAGCACCCCCTGGTTTCCTCAAACTACCCCCGTCCTAGGCTTGTCCTACCGCTGGCTCCTCAACGAGTTCCCCAACTTCATCCCGACGGACGGGCGTCACTTCGTGTCCCAGACCACAGGGAACCTGTACATTGCCCGGACCAATGCCTCAGACCTGGGTAACTACTCCTGTCTGGCCACCAGCCACATGGACTTCTCCACCAAGAGTGTCTTCAGCAAGTTCGCTCAGCTCAACCTGGCTGCCGAAGGTCAGGATCAGCCGGCGCGGCGGGGAGGAGGGGCGGAAGGCTCAGCCCGCGTGGGAAAGGGCTTCTCCCTTGAAGATTGTGCAGAGCAGCTCTTTCCTCCTGCTGCAAGGCCTCCCTCAGACTCTTGTCCCAGGCCCCAGAGGGAGAGTCTCCTGGGACGCCACACAGCTGCCCAGACAGAGATCCCCGCAGGAGCGCCTGACCTGGAGTCATCTGCATTTGACCTGCGAAACCCCTTTCTCCCCAGACACCCGGCTCTTCGCGCCCAGCATCAAGGCCCGGTTCCCAGCAGAGACCTATGCGCTGGTGGGCCAGCAGGTCACCCTGGAATGCTTCGCTTTTGGGAAGTGAGTGATGGAGAGGGAGACACAGCCTCTCAGAGGAGGGCACAGGTGACCCCCGGCTGAGGGCGGGCAGGGTTGGTGCTTAGTCATCTTGGTGTCCCTCCCAGGGTCTAGCAGGGTACTGAGCACACACTCGCTGAGCACTAACTCACACACACACCAGAGGCCTTATGCATGTCAGATCACTGGTCCTCCCTGCAATGCATGGGACAGCTTGAGTAACACCCAGGGCTGCAGGCGGGCAGCACAGTGTGCAGACTCCACCCCAGCCCGCCTGGTTCAAATCCCAGCTCTGCCACTCACTGGCTGGGAGACCTTGAGTAGACGACCTAACCTCTCTGTGCCTCACGTTCTTTATTTGTAAATGGTGATAACCAGAGTACCCACCTCACAAGGTTGTTATGAGGATTCCATGAGTTAACACATGTGAAGCGCTTAGAACAGTGCCTGGTGTTTAGTGAGCGTTCTACGAATGTTAACAGTTATCTATTTCAGAGCCACAACAGAAAGCTTTACCTTTCTTGTTCTCCCAGAAACAGGATTCACTGGAACAGGGCTAAGCAAATAGCAGGTGCTCAATAAATGTTCATAGAATGAAAGAAAATGTGATTTGTACTCTGGTCCCCCAAACATCTCCTGAGATTACCTGGGATGGCCTTTACTTTGTGGAACGTTGTCGCTTCCAGAAAATTCATCTGAAAAGCACATGGAAGGGTGACATATTAAGCCTTTAGGACTCACTGACATCTCAGTCCATTTTAGTGCACAGATTACTGGTAACCTTTGAAGAGTAGAGGCAAGGCCCTGTTGGGACGGTGGGAAAGGGAACCCGTAAAGACCCAAGTCACAGGCTACCGCACAGGAGGGTAGACCCAGAGACACGGTGACCTGTGCAGCGGGAGGGCGAGCCGGCTTCAGGGTACAGACGCACGGAAGACCAGCCTCACTGGCGGCGCGACTGTTGGAGGGGACAGGGGTAGAGGAGCCCTGCCTCTTGTCCCTTCCCAGCTTGTGCTCCCAGCCCACCTGGGCAAAGAGCGTGAGAATAGGCTAACAGGCTCCCTCTGTTCCCTCCCAGGCCCAGGGTCCCCCTGTCCCCTCCCCAAACCCACCTGCCAGCTTCTCGGGAGGGCCTGGGGGTCTGGGCAGGAGGAGCTGCAGGCACAGAAGGAACTTGCCAGCCCAGCCCCGTCCCTCCGGCTTTGTCTCCCCCGCCAGCCCTGTCCCCCGGATCAAGTGGCGCAAAGTGGACGGCTCCTTGTCCCCACAGTGGGCCACAGCCGAGCCCACCCTGCAGATCCCCAGCGTCAGCTTTGAGGACGAGGGCACCTATGAGTGTGAGGCGGAGAACTCCAAGGGCCGCGACACCGTCCAGGGCCGCATCATCGTGCAGGGTACAGAGCCGGGGACCCCCCTGCCCCCACCCTCAGCCTTGTCCTTGAGGAAACAGACCCGAAAGTCAGGGAGGAGACTGGGGGGCCCCTTGCTTGGGCCTTCCTGCCCCGGGGGCTGCATGGGTGTGGGAAGAGAGGAGGCTCGTGCTGTGGCCGGCTCAGGGCTTCAGTCAGGGGCGCGAAAGCACGTGGAAGGCTTTGGAATGATTTAAGTCACCGAGCCGGCCACTGGCCCGACCGCAGCGTGCGGACTTTCTGGGGCCTCCTTCCTCCCCGCACCCTCCGGTCCTCCCGCCCGGAGTGCTGACGGCGCCCTCTGCCGCCCGGCACAGGTACTGCAGCCCCTCCTCCCTCCACTGAGTGAGGGGCGCCCCCGCCCGGCTCATCCCGCGTTTTCTGTCCCCTGCCCCCCACAGCGCAGCCCGAGTGGCTCAAGGTGATCTCGGACACCGAGGCCGACATCGGCTCCAACCTGCGCTGGGGCTGCGCGGCCGCCGGCAAGCCCCGGCCCACAGTGCGCTGGCTGCGGAACGGGCAGCCGCTGGCCTCCCAGGTAGGAGACTGGGGCTCCTTCCCACACGCCACCACTGACGTCTGCTCACCCGGTCCCCTTGCCCCCCAAAGCCCCCTCACACCACGGGTGGCCCGTCTGGTAACTAGGGTGCCATAGGGTGGTCCTAGGTGCTTCTGGCCATCCCAGAGTCCCATGGTCAACCTGACAGAGACCCAGAGACCTGGGTCCAGGTACAACTCAGCCACCAAAAAAACCATGTGGTCACCTTGCCCCTCTGGCTTCAGGCAGGCCTGGGTAGCCTCTGAGCCCTGAGGTGTCAGGCAGCCCTGAGGTGGGACTGGACAAATGAGCCGCGTCCCCGAGGGGTCATTAGCCTAGAGTCTCCACCGTGCCCACCTCTGCCAGCCCCTCCTGCCTGGGCCTCCGGTGGCCCTGATCCCCCTGCCCTGCCCTGGGCCGGGCTCTTCCGCACAGAACCGGGTGGAGGTGCTGGCCGGGGACCTGCGGTTCTCCAAGCTGAGCCTGGAGGACTCAGGCATGTACCAGTGTGTGGCC
Organism: Varecia variegata; assembly: GCA_028533085.1. Classification (NCBI taxonomy): domain Eukaryota; kingdom Metazoa; phylum Chordata; class Mammalia; order Primates; family Lemuridae; genus Varecia; species Varecia variegata. The sequence goes on along the minus strand of CM052450.1, from coordinate 20,280,391 downwards.
GAGAATAAGCACGGCACCATCTACGCCAGCGCCGAGCTGGCCGTGCAAGGTAAGGGGCCCAGGGACGCAGGGGACAGCCCCAAGGACACACAGGTGGGGGCTTCAGGAGTTCTGAGTTTAGGCATTGCTACACACACACACACAAACACACACACACACACACACGGGCGGTTTTCCTTGGTTTTCCAATGGCTTCGGAGTAGGAGAACTCAGAGATTTGAGAAAGGAGGTGAGACACTGGATTGAGGGCTCCCAGAGGACAGGCTCTCTGACTTGGTCCATGTCTGGCACAGGCAAAGTAAATGTTTGCTGCAGTGAACAAAAAGGTGACAAAAGTCAGTGAAAACCAAATCAATCAGATCTGCATTTAACCCAGTCCATTCAGCTAAGTGAGCTTAGGCAAGTTACTGTGTTTCTGTGTCTCGCTTTCTTGATTTATAAAATGTGAGTAATCACAGCCCTGCCCTCTTGGGCTCTCATGAGGAGCCAATGAGAGAGATGGGAGAGGGTCTGCCCATCATATAACAGGTGCCCAGTAAATGTCAGCCAGTGCTCGCTGAGCCTGTTTCCTCATCTGTAAAGTGGACGTAATGATACCTGCTTTATCAAGTTATAGTGAGCCTTAACCAAGACTTATTCATTCATTCATTCAACCAATGCTTACTCAACACCTCCTAGGGAATAAACATGAAAGATCAGGTCTCTGCCCTCAGGTGGTTTACAGTCCAGTAGAGGGAGAGGGACAAATAAACACAAAACCAAATAATTAAATAATTTCAGATAGCCATAAAAAATACAGTATAAAGAAAATCCAGCAGAGGGATGGGGATGAGGGGGCCGGTTAGATGGGGTGACAGGAGAAGACCTCCCCGAGGAAGTCACATTTGGGATGTGAGCGTTAAGAAGGGGACACCATGGGAAGATCTGGGGAATTTCTAGGCAAAATTTACAGCAAGTGCAAAAGTCTGGAGGCAGGAAGAGACTTTGTAACTTCAAAGGACAAAAAATCAGCCAGGTGAGTGGCGCATGATGAGTTTTTAAAAAGACGTTCCCAGCTGCTGTGCGGAGAGACTGGGAGGGCAGCGAGGAAACAGGAGGACCGATCGGGGGCTTGTCGGTGGTCCAGGCAGGAGACTGGGCTTGGGTAAGGGGGACGGCAGTAGGGGTGAGAAGGGGTTGGATTCTGGATGTGTCCTGGAAGTGGTGCCACCAGGAGTCACGCATGGGTTGGCCTTGGAGGGCAGGCCAGGTGACATCTTAATCAAGGGTGCTGGGTGCTGCTGTGATCCTGTGGGTGACTATCTGGCTCTCCCCTTTCCTGCCAGCACTTGCCCCTGACTTCAGGCTGAGTCCTGTGAGGCGTCTGATCCCTGCGGCCCGCGGGGGAGAGGTCGTTATCCCCTGTCAGCCCCGGGCGGCTCCGAAGGCCGTGGTGCTCTGGAGCAAAGGCACCGAGATTTTGGTCAACAGCAGCAGGTAGCACCCGCACCCCACCCTGGGCAGGTCCTGCCCCTCCTCGTCCTTCTTGGAGGTTAGTCCCCTTCCTGTGACTACAGTGTGTCCCAGGGTTGGCCAGATCTGCTTTGTCCTTGCTGCAGAGTAACTGTAACTCCAGATGGCACCTTGATCATAAGAAACATCAGTCGGTCGGATGAAGGCAAATACACCTGCTTTGCTGAGAACTTCATGGGCAAAGCCAACAGCACTGGAATCCTGTCTGTGCGCGGTGAGGGCTGTGGTTTGGTGAGATCGGTGGCTCTGAGGCCCAGGGTGCCACCCTCCCCACCATCCTGCTCCTGTGTCTCCATATTGTTCCTAGTCTGGTGTGGAGGCTACCCCAGGATTCAGTGTCACCTGGGACCACACCCAGGCCACCATCTAGAGTCCAGTCATGCCTCCCCCCTTGCCACACACTCATGGGGCTGCCGAGGGGTCAGGACATGTGTTGGTCACACCACCTCTTCTCTTTCCTGGGGCTTAGGACAGAGCCTCTCGCCCTGCCCCACAGCCTATGCCTGGGCCTATTTCCTCCCCCATCCACCCAGGGGCCTTGTTTCTCTTGGCAGATGCAACCAAGATCACCCTAGCCCCCTCGAGTGCCGACATTAACTTGGGTGACAACCTGACCCTACAGTGCCATGCCTCCCATGACCCCACCATGGATCTCACCTTCACCTGGACCCTGGATGACTTCCCCATCGACTTCGATAAGCCTGGGGGGCACTACCGGAGGGTTAATGTGGTGAGGCCCAAGGCCAGAGTCCCCATGGCTCCTCCCTCCTTCCAGATAGACAGATGTCCTGAGCCATCTCCACCTCCGAGCCACCCACACCCTTCCCTACTCCCTCAGGCCTGTGCACAGCAAACTCATCCTTGGATTAATAACCACCCTTCCTGGGTTCCACACGGCAACCGTGCATTTAGGAGAGGACTAGGGAAAAACCTGGAGCTCCGGCACCCAGAAAGAATCACTCCCACTGCTGTCCTTGCTAGCCTGCCCCCAGCACAAATGTCATTATTAACTTGGACTATCCTTGACTGTCTCCTGTAACAAACTGTGTCCTTTAGTCCCCAGTGCTACTAAGTGGAGAGTAGCTGATTCCTCCCATTGAGCAAACAGGAAAACTGAGACGCAGGGAGTGCACGGACGTCACAGAGCGGGGCTCCCAAGCTCTCCCTGGTGTCCCAGGCCCACTGCACCAGCCAGGGCCACTTCCGCTGACCTGCCCCTCTGCTGTCCCCCGTGTGCAGAAGGAGACTGTAGGGGATCTGACCATCCTGAACGCCCAGCTGCGCCACGGTGGGAAGTACACGTGCATGGCCCAGACGGTGGTGGACAGCGCGTCCAAGGAGGCCACGGTCCTGGTCCGAGGTGCTGGGATTTCCCACCTGTACCCCCTCCTGACTCCCCTAGAGGCTACCTGACCTGCTCTCCCAGTCTCCCCCACTCTCCCTCAAAGCCACGGGAAGGCTCCTGCCAGCAGTCGCTGAGCTGGGCATACCCTGTGGTTCTGCACAGGTCCTTAATGAGTAGAATATTTTTCTTCCAAAGCCAAACTCTTAAAAACTTCACTCCTAAACACATGCTAAGAGAGTACTTTGCTGAGCCCGAGGTTTTCAAAGCCTAGCGCCGGGAAACCTATGCACCCCTCTGTTCCCACCCCTAGACTGGAGACAGATGCCTCCCATACACACCCACGTCCACCACCTGCCGCCATGCCTCACCCCCCCAACCCAGGGTGTGCGTGGTGCCCTCTGCTGCCCTGTCTTGGTACTGCACCAGCCCGAGCCTGGCCTGGAGGAGGCTGGTCCAGTTCTGACCCCCTGTGCTCTGACCTCCTGGTGCAGGTCCGCCAGGTCCCCCAGGAGGCGTGGTGGTGAGGGACATCAGCGACACCACCGTCCAGCTCAGCTGGAGCCGTGGCTTTGACAACCACAGCCCCATTGCCAAGTACACCCTGCAAGCTCGCACTCCACCTGCAGGGAAGTGGAAGCAGGTTCGGACCAGTAAGTGTGAGGTCCTGCGGGTCAGCACTGATGGGCCCGGCGGGTATGGGAGGTGGGAAGGGTCGGGGACTGGCTGTCAGGGGTTGGAGGGCCAGGGCTGAGCCTGGAGCTGCAAAGAGGGACAAGCTTTGCCCTTGGCCAGCGGGGAGCAGCCAGGCAGGCAGGGAGACAGTCACACAGAGAGTAGGAGAGTGAGGAGAGAGTTAGAGGAGGCGGCGCTCAGTGTGCCCTTGCAGAGTTGGTAGGACTGTTACTGGAGCAGTGAAAATTTCTGTGGGGTGTAGGGTACACACAGCGTGAGCAAAGGCACCAAGACAGGGAGGTTTACTCATTTTCAGTCATTTCTGAAGGAGGTCTGAGTGCTTAATATATAGCAGTACCGCACGAGGGCTGGGTATTCAGGCCCCGTGCCTGCCCCCCACCTCCGGGTGAATAAACACACGCTGAAACACTGACCCCTGGTGCCCCGCAGATCCCGCGAACATCGAGGGCAACGCCGAGACCGCCCAGGTGCTGGGCCTTACGCCCTGGATGGACTATGAGTTCCGGGTCTTAGCCAGCAACATCCTGGGCACCGGCGAGCCCAGTGGGCCCTCCAGCAAAATCCGGACCAAGGATGCAGGTCAGAGACCTGGGTGTCCCAGAGAACTATCGTCAGGGCAGAGACCCTGGCCCCCTTTACATGGACCCCCAGACCAGCAGCAATTATGCCGAGTTCCAACCCTTTTTGCCAGCTTCAGACTCTCTGACGAAACAGATTGGAAAGGACACGACGCGGGGACCAGGGCCACTGCATGACTATCTAGTCCAAACCCCTCATTTAAAAACGGGGCAACCTTACAACTGCATGTGATTCTATAACTCTTTTAAGTTTAATTTTTAAAAATGGAAAACCCAAAGTTTGGAGAAGGGAAAGGTCACACTGACAGAGCGTGGACTTGAACCCAGGACCATGGGGTGGTGGGCAGATGTCCTCCTGAAAGAGCATGAGCTGCAGAGATCAGTTGATGTGGAAGATGTGTGTGTGTGTGTGTGTGTGTGTGTGTGTACGCATGTGTGTGTTCTGGGCAGGGGTAGGGAAGCAGCCAGTGTCTCCAAGCTGTTCTTTGGATGGTTTCTTTGGGAGCAGGAGAAATTAATAATCTGCCCACGGCCCTCAGCGAAAGGCACGCAGCTGTCAGAACCTGAGTGGGGAAGGAAGGGAGGAGAGAAGCCCTGAGAGAGGGGGAGGCCCCCGCCCACCCTCTGAGCCATTCGTGGGCGGGGGCCTGGGATGAGAGCCCTGGGAGCCTAGGACGCGAAGCATAGAATCAGGACCCTGCCTCCCCTCCAGCACCTGTCCAGACCCGCCACACTGGAAGTCTTGTCTCCCTTAAACATGTTCCCCTACGTGCCTCAGGCTGGCTCTCCAGGCTCTTTCTGGAATCACTCAAAAATTTTTTTTGGTGGTACCTCCCCTGAGAAAGAAATTTCAGGGGGAGCCCTTTCTTTGTTGATCTCAAACTTCTTGGAGAGTCAAATGTGGGGTAGGGAGGGGACTCCTTTATTCTCATATCCCAGGAGATGGTGACCCACAAAGACAGCGGTGACGCAAAGGAAAGGTGATGGGCTTTAGCATCAGAAGAGCTGAATTCAAATTCTAGCTATGCCACGTAATAGCTGTGTGACCTTAGGCAAGTCGATTAACCTCTCTGGGCCTTAGTCTTTCCACCCTGAAAAGGGCAATAATAACGCCCACCACACAGGATCAGCTGGGCAATGTGTTTAGGTGCCCCTTGCAAGTTACAAGGCCCTAAGATACTGTCATCAGAACCAAGTGGAAAGTCTCCAATTTGCTGGATTCTCTACAGAAATATTTTGACCCTCAGCCAAGTTACTCCCTGCCAAGCGTGAGCTGATGAAATAGATTCTTGTTGTAATATCAGCCTTGTTTAATACTAGAGACAGTTAGGAAATTAAATTGTGCCACAAAAAGAAAAATAGTAATAAAACACCCTGGAACTGTTTTGTTTTGTTTTGCATTAACTGCAGTTCTGGGTTATTTATTCCCCTTAATTTCAAGTAAACGACTTATTCTCTGCGATTTAGTTTAAGCTGACAGGGGTGAGGAGGACATCTATGATATGCTAGCCACCGTCTGTTTAATTCCATTCTCATTACCGCCTTTGGGAGAAACATGATTATCCTCGTGGAGAGGAGAATCAGAGGCTCAGAAACGTTAAGTAACTTGCCCCGGGAAACACAGCTAGCAAGTGGCAGAGATGGGATTGATCTCAGGGCTGCCTGACTCCAGAGCCCACGCCCAGAGGGACTGTTGGAGACAAAACCAGGGCCCCCTGGAAGGGGTGGCCCATCCTAGCATGCTCCACAGGTACAGGCTCGGGGCTTCTGTGCCCTTGTGCCCATTAACAAGTCACATCTGTGTCCCTTGGTGCCCGACAGCCCCCTCAGTGGCACCCTCAGGACTCAGCGGAGGAGGTGGAGCCCCAGGAGAGCTCATCGTGAACTGGACGGTAAGCCAGCAGGGACAGACGCCCTCCTCCTCCTCCCTTCCGGACTCATCTCCCGCCTGTGCAGTGTGCAGAAAGGAGCACCGCACAGCTCTGCCTCAAACGCAGGCAACTTCTCCCCACCGCTGCACCCGCAGCCCCTCCCGTGAACCCACTGCGCAAAAACCGCCCCAGGCACAGGCGGCCGGGGCCACCCCTGGTGCTGAAGGTTGGGAGGGGCCAGAGGACGGGCAGGGACACGCACCACGGCCCTCGCCCATGCCACGCTCTTGCTCCCCAGCCCATGTCACGGGAGTACCAGAACGGAGACGGCTTCGGCTACCTGCTGTCCTTCCGCAGGCAGGGCAGCACTGGCTGGCAGACCGCCCGCGTGCCCGGCGCCGACGCCCAGTACTTCGTCTACAGCAACGACAGTGTCCGGCCCTACACGCCCTTTGAGGTCAAGATCCGCAGCTACAACCGCCGCGGGGATGGGCCCGAGAGCCTCACTGCGCTCGTGTACTCGGCTGAGGAAGGTGGGCTGCCCTCTGGGCCACCCTCACCCCCGCCCCAGCCACCTGTCCCTAGGAGTGTAGGGTGGGAGAACACTGCTCAGCCCCCAGCTCGATTCCACAGCAGGAGGTGGAGAGGACACCTGCGTTCCCAGCCACCCACCGCACTCTGGCCCCTGCTACCTTGTCTCCTCTTGGGCCGGGGGAAGGAGGAGGGAGGCTCCCTGGGAGGAGAAGTGGGCCCTGAGGCAGGCTCTGGGGACTCCCACTTGGCCTTGGACCTGGGCCCTGGGCTCTTCCCCCAAATCCTAAGCAAAGGCAGCCCCAGTTGTGGGCTTCTCTGTAGGATACAGGGAGGCCCCTGGAGTTGAAACCCATTCTGTATCGGTCCCCAGAACCCAGGGTGGCCCCCACCAAGGTCTGGGCCAAGGGGATCTCAGCCTCAGAGATGAACGTGACCTGGGAGCCCATGCAGCAGGACATGAATGGTATCCTCCTGGGGTACGAGGTGAGCACCCACCCGGGCCTGGGAGAGGAAGGGGTGCTGGGGCAGCCCACTAGTCATTCCTCTGGAATCACCTGTCACTGACACGGCAAACTGAGCACCAGTCTATGCAGCACTGTGGATGAAAACCTTGCTAACAGCCACACTGACACCCCCTGGGGAAGACAGAGCTGGGGACGGCCTTGTAGGAAATGCCTGGCTGGAGCTGGAAGGCCAGGGGAGGCGGGGGTCTGGGAAGGGGCACGGCCTGCCCCTTGTGCCAAAGCCCATTCCAGCTGGGACTCTGCCCCCAGAACGGCCTGGCCTCCTGGGGCTGCACAGAGGACAGCATGAGCCCCTCCACATACCGGTGACTGTCTTGTCCCTGGGGAAGTCTAGGCCCACTGACGACTCCACACCGGGCACCTGCGGAGTAGATGGAAGGCGAGAGGGAGCGAGAGGGAGGGAAAGCCGGAGAAGCGAGAAATGGCATTGCCTGAGGGAGCATCACCAGGCTGGCCAGCCAGTGACGGTGCAAATTCATCCCAGTAGAGTCAGCTCTGGATTTGAGCGTGACAGCTTAGGCAAGCCACAGTGAGGAGACAATTCCAAACTTTGCCCTTGATTTGGAAGAGTATTTAGCAGGTCATATAATAATGTCATGATTGCCGTTACAATGGCTCTGTATTTATTGGGCAGCCATCGTCCGCTTACTGGGGGCCGGGGTGCTCCTTTGCAAGAACAAACATGCATTTCGTATGTCTTAGCAGAACCCCCACGGTAGCTCCTGCATTAATGAGGTACGGTGGCTTCTCGCAGGCCATCGCTAGGTTGGGCCTGTGCCCACTGGCTCCCTCATGCGGCCTGCGTCTGAGCCCACCTTCCTGGGCACTGAGAGACAGCAGGGACTCACACCAATGTGGCCCTGCTCTCTGGGTGCTCACGATCTAGTGTCCAGGTTCTGAGACTCCAGACTGAGTCACGAGGACCAGGGTGAGAAGAGGAACAGAATGTGGGGTCCAGGGTAGCCCTGAGATCCTGTGCTTGACTGCTGACCCTTGGGGACCCTGCCCCCTTCAGATCCGCTACTGGAGAGCTGGGGACAAAGAAGCAGCTGCTGACCGAGTGAGGACAGCAGGGCTGGACACCAGTGCCCGAGTCACTGGCCTGCACCCCAACACCAAGTACCATGTGACTGTGCGTGCCTACAACCGTGCTGGCACTGGGCCTGCCAGCCCTTCCGCCAATGCCACGACCATGAAGCCCCGTGAGTCTGTCTGCCTGGGCTGGGGGTGGCAGTATGTGCTGAAGGGTGGGTGCCTCTAGGATCGCTCTTTCCCCAGTGATAAGACAAATGCCGGAGCCCACAAGCCCTAGCCCGGACAGAAACTAGGCAGCGAGCCTCATGGAAATAAGGGGGTGGAATTCATGGCCTCTGAAGTTCCTCTCTCTTCTCCCACCTTTGCATTTTTACGGGCTTTGTTTCTTAGGCAGTGGTGACAGAATGTTCTGGGCACAACTGCTACAGGCAGACATCCAGAAGAAGGCTGGCTAAAGGCTAGGGGGTGCAGGGGGCAGGGAAACGTTTGGACATCTCCCTGACTCTCCCTCCCTGGCAGCTCCACGACGACCTCCTGGCAACATCTCCTGGACTTTCTCGAGCTCCATTCTTAGCATTAAGTGGGACCCTGTGGTCCCTCTCCGAAATGAGTCTGCAGTCACTGGGTATAAGGTGAGGAAGGGACCAACCATCCCAGGCCTGGTGAGGACCAGCGCCTCTGTCTCCACTGAACACAGGGAGCTGCAATTGACAGCAAGAGGGATCTGAGGGAGACATAAGCAAAGGGTTTGTGACCGAGAGGCAGGAAGCACATGAATGATTCTCTGGGTAACCTGTAGTGGAAACTATCAAAACAGGCAGATGGCACCGCTGCGGCAAGGCGGGGTTTACGGGGGCAGTGAGGGACTGGGTGCAGTCTAGGGGTCCCTCTAGCCTAAGAAGTCTGCAAAAACATTTTAGCTGTTTGCGAGCTTTCCTCCCACCAGTAAGGAGCTTGGTCAATGGGAGACACAAGGAGGGGTGAGGGCTGGGGCCTCGAGGACTCAGAACTCTAGAGGCTCCTCCCAGTGTCCAGAGCTGGGAAGACACAAGGACCAGCCTGGTGTAAGACACTCCCCCCGGAACCCCCTTCCCGCAGATGCTGTACCAGAATGACTTGCACCCGACGCCCACGCTCCACCTCACCAGCAAGAACTGGATAGAAATCCCGGTCCCTGAAGACATTGGCCATGCCCTGGTACAGATTCGGACCACAGGGCCGGGAGGGGACGGGATCCCGGCAGAAGTCCACATCGTGAGAAATGGAGGTGCTGCCCCTCCCCACCCTGATCCCCCCATCGGGGTCCACCCAGATGCCCGGTGAAGGGATCATTCCCACACAACCAACCCCAACGTAGACCCCACGGGGAAGGTGGAAGGAAGGCAGACAGGAACCAAATGCAAAGTAGTGCTAGAATTGCCCATGCCACCCCCCTTCTACCCGCACCCCACAACACCCCTGAGGGCCGGGCAGGTGAGTGTGCTCCTTGCATGGGGTGAAGGGGGAGGCTGAGAGCAAACAGCAAAACAAAGGTCCTTAAAAACGCCGGGGAGTAGGGCTAATACCACCCAGCCGTCCACACGCCCAGGCCCGCAGCCGGCCCATGCCAGTCTCCTTAGGAAAGGTCTGGATCCTGTCACAAGGGTGGGGCTGGGCTGGTCCCAGGCCCCGCTGACTCAGCTCCCTCATTCCTGCCCGCTGGTTTCAGGCACAAGCATGATGGTGGAGAACTCGGCTGTCTGCCCGGCGCCACACCCTGGCACCATCCTCTCCCACTCCGTGGTGATGCTGGTCCTCATAGGCTCCCTGGAGCTCTGATCCCGGCACCCTCCCCCTGCGCCACCGCTGGCCACCACCTCCCACGGACACAGCCAGCTGGCTCCGGCCCCTTCCCGCTGCCGAGGTGGCCCAACACTGTGCCCAAGAGTGGCTGGTTTTAAACACCTACTTTAAACAGTGCTCTTTTTGTAGGAGGTAGGATATTTTATATTCTGCCACAGGTTAGAACCCATGCGAGGATTTTTTATTTTAAAAGAAGTGGCACCAGGCGGTCATGTCCATGATGCTACTAAACCCTGTGCCTGGGCCCTCTACGGTGCCTGGATGGAAGGAACAGGCCTACGGGAAGAAGGGGGTTTTAAACATGTACCTTCAACTCAGCAGAGGTGGCACTCTGAGACCGCATATGGACTCTGCACTTGAGAGCAGGGGCCGAGGCCCGGCGGGAACAGCAGGCACCGACAGGCTGAGGAGGTGGAACAGGTGTAAACGTCAGCATCCTTCAGTCCAAGGAGAGCGGCAAACCCTGGGACCAAGAACTCTCTGACTTCCTCCTCTTGAGGAGCGGCACTGCTGGACCCTGACATTGTCCTCGATGACTCCCTAGGGACCCCTGTCTGCCCAGGCGGCTGAGGATCAGTGTCCTGAGCCCCTTCAGCTTTGGGGTATGACACTCCAGGCTGCTAGGGGTGGGAGCTAAAAAGGGTTGAGAGGCCAGGACACCTGGTGGAAAGGGGCCCCAGCCTTGGTCTGAAGCAGTCACAATCCAGGTGACGTTAACCTCTCAGCCAACACTGCCAACCCGACCCTGTCACCCCCAGAGTGACAGAGCCACTTAAGGTGGCTGGGTGACTAAAGGGCTTGTCTTGGGGAGGTCCCCCGCCCCACCAAGACCCATCCTGCACAGTCCGTCCAGGTTTGGCCAGAGACAGCCAATCGTGCACCTGCCTCTTCCTCCAGCTCTGCCTGCAGCCCCGCGGCTGCCTCCCCCCTGCAGGCCGGGATTCCACTCTCCCAGCTCTGACCCCGCACCTGGGAGAGCAACGCGGCACAGGCTCTCTGTCCCGCACTTGGAAGGCTTCTGAGAAGGGCAAAGGATCAGTGTGGCCCTGCTGCTCCCAGGAATATCCTTGACCACCTGGCAAGACCCACTCCCAGACTGCCTTGGACTGCTCTTTTGCATTTCCCCAGAAGAAAATGGGGCTAATAAATGGGACATCCTATTTTGAGCTCTGGGTACATGACCAGTCACAGAAAGTCAGAGCTGGAAGAGGCCTTTGAGCTCAACTTGTCCAAGTCCCTCACTCTATAGATGAGGAACTGGAGGTCCAGAGAGGGTCAGGGACTTCCCAAGGTCACACAGCCTGTAAGTGATGGGCTGGGATAAGAACTTGGGTCTTCCACCTTCCTGCTCAAGGCTCTTTGTCTACCCAGAGGAAGGAGCCAGTGCGGAGTGTCTACGGCCTAAGAAGGTGGTTAAGGCCAGTGGGGTATGAAAATTCTGCCTCAAGGGGTTCAGGTTGGTGATTACAGGGACTGGTGTGGCTGCGTCCCAGGCCAAGGCACGGGCAGATTCCAGGAGACATCCAGTCCTTGGCCTTCCTTCTGAGCCAAGCTTCTGCTGCAACCTCCAAATGCAGTGCTGGCTTGAAGCCCGTGCCCCTCACCCTTGCTCCAAGAAAAGCAGCCAAAGCCAGAGCAGATTCCCGAAATCTAGGCAACAGTGGCAGTACAACCAGGAAAACCCAAAGCCCGTGCTCTGACAGGTGGTCCTCCACAGGGAGCAGCGGGACAGGCATCTTGAAGGACAATGCCCCTGGAAGCTCCCTGAGCCTGTTTTCTGTAGTTTACAGTTAGAGCTCTATTTTGTTATGGTTTTTTAAACTTTTAAGTCCTGCTCTATTTTCCTGGGCAGGTTTATGTTGATGTTTACCTGCTATAATTTTCTAAAAATGTACACTCATATGCCTTCTCCCTGTCCCCACTAAGCCCCTTCCACCCCCAGGACAGCTTCCCTGGAGCTGCCCAATCAAATCCTCCTAACCTGTTCCCAACCCCTCACACGCAAGGGTGCTAGGGGCGCAGGCATGCGACCACTGTCCCATTACAGGGACCCCACACGGGGCCTAGCATCCTTTCTGGTCCCCCGCTGGCTGTGATTTGGCCCGTGCCTGGCTCTCTTCCAGAAGGGGGACGCTGAGCCTCCTTCCAAGGCTTACCTGACTCTCCTCGCTGCCTCAGGCTGCGGCGGGGACGGGAGTCTGACTGCTGGGCTGGGCGGATGAGCTGGTTTGGCGCAGGACCTAACCAGTGAAGCTGGAGGCTGCAACCCCTAAGCTTGCTTGAGGCAAAAGATACTTCTAAGTACCTTAATTCTAATGAGGTCCGTTTGGAAGGCAAGGTAGACCTGCTGGGAGACCCAGGAAGGGTTTTTAACCAGGAAAACCTAACCACTGTGCAGGCAGAATTTGGGGACCAGAGGACTATACTAAAACAGAGACGTTCCTGCAGTCTGAGGTTTCAGTTAGAGTACTAACTAAGGTTTACTGAGACGGTGGGTGACTTGGGGACATGCAGGTGCGTAAAATGCAACAGCCTCTTGCTGGGGTGGTTTGTTATGCGCCTGCTTGGAGAAGACTAGATTAGATGTCTTCTCAAGAGTCCCCTCCTGCTCAAGGTCCTCTGACTTTTGTCTTCTCTGCTTGCACGGGCTGGGGGTGTTGAAAGCGTGGTTCACTCTCACTGTGGGCATGACTCGGTTCTGGATTCTCTCCTCTCTCACACACCAAGCCCAAGCAGGAGGAAGGGGGGACAGTCACACCGAGTACTCTGTCCCACAGCTTAGTGGCCAGTAAATGCTTGAAGATTAGGGACAGAGATGGCCCGCAAACACCTCCCGGGGCCCAGGGAGATAAGTGCCCTCCATTCTGCATACGCTTGGGCTCAGCCTATGGAGGGAGCCCTGTGCTCCTTGCGTGGCTGCTGGTCTGTGTTGTCACCAGTCCCCATGCATACCCCGCCCTCTGGGGGAGGGCAGCTCTCTCCAGACGGAGTCTCAGGACCCAGCAAGGTCAGATTCTCTACTTTCATTCAGGGCAGCAAATAATGCAGATGGTGCCAGGGAGTGGCAAAGCCATGGGGGCTGGAGGGGGGGTGTCTTTTTCTTTTATAAAGTAACAACAGGAGAGACTGAGATTAGACATCAGAAAAAACTTATGCACTGATATCCTGGAATAAGGAAGAGGGTTTTTTTAGGGACCTTTGAGGAATTTTGATAGCTGCTGGTGCAGGGTCTAGGATAGGTGAAGCTGTGACTGGTGGGGTGGGAGAGGTTCCAAGTGTCCTTCCAGGGCTGAGATTCTTAGAATCAGAAAGTGTTTAGCCCAGGAAGAGTCTTGGAGATGCCACCTGCTGCAGCCCTGCACCTTAGAGGAAGCCATCAAGGGGAAGGCTCACCAGGAATTCCGGCCGCAACCCAGTGCTTTTCCCAGCGTGTGCTGCTCGTGGCAGTCCCAAGAGCCATCCAGCCCGTACTCCGGGCAAGAGCCCAAAATAGCTAACTAAGGATGTTTTATTCCCTTAATCTCTTCCCCAGCCACAGAGGAATCCTTCCTCTTCCTGGTCAGAATGGGACTGCCAACTGGGCTCCTGGGTCGGAGAGATGGCAGTGTCCTCACACCTGTGCTCCTGGGCACACCGCGGTGCTCTCTAGGCCAGACCTAACCTGGGCTTCGTCCCGGGGATGACGGGGGTTGCCAAAGAGGCTCCTGGAATGGCGAGAGAGGGATGCGATGGCCGTTTTTCTAAGGGCCTTCAAAGAGCTCCACGGAAACAGGCACCCGGTAGCTGAAGCATGCCCTGTGGACGTGTATATATGGTCATAGGCTTTGGGAAGGCAGGACAGTAAAGGAAAACTGGAGAGAAACAAAATGGGTCAGATAGCTCAGAGCCCCAAGCAAGCTTAGGGGCCTCCAGCTCCTAGTGCCCTCAGACGGGTACATACTGCCTTGGCCCAAGGCCCCTCAACTTGCCCGCCCACCCAGGCCTGCACAGCTTAGAGGCTCATGGCTCGGGCTTCAGCAGACCACTGACTTGACTTGACCAGTGTTTGTTAAAATGGAACCACTCCCACTGGCCTATTGTTTCTCTCTTGTACTTCTTGTAATGGTAGCTATTTATTGACTCTGGTAGCAGGCAGTTCTTAAATAAAGATGGTTTCTCAACCTGTTGAGGCAGCTGGCACCAGCTGTGGGCATTTTTATCGTCAGGCTAAAGAATACCTACCTCCTTGTCCTGTTCTGTAACTCCAGAAGCTTTTCTCCAACACTTTCACATTTCACACAGTCAACTCTTAAGTTACAACATATAATCCATATTGCTTCATTCACTCCTGGGAGGGGAAAAAAATGAGGCCAAGAGATTTTAAGGCAGGCCTGAGCAGAGCACAAGCAGGCACTGTGCTAGACTGGACTGACCTTACCTAACACAGTGGCAGTAAACAATGCTTGTGTGATGGTACTGCTTCAAGGCTCCCCGATTTTTTAAGATGTTTGGGGTGTTGACTCAATGGCCCTAAAGGGAAATCTGCTCCCTGTAGTGATCTTAGTGACCCCCCAGCTGGTGACAATGGGGGTCACTTCTTTGCTGCCTCTACTCTCTGCTCACAGCAGCCAAAAGTGTTGAATTTCTGGTCCGTTTTCAGCTACGACATTCTCACACATGCAACAACCAGTTATCAAACTTCCACAACAGATGACAAGTGTGCAGAGAAACACGCAGCCCTGGGTTTGAGTCTTCCAATGCAAGGCAGGTAGGGCTCCAGCCAACTGTGCCCTCAGCTTTTTTCAGGGAGGAGGGAGATGAAGGTGATCGAAGGCCCCACTACTCAGCGCTTAGCTATCTGCCCCGGGCCTGTTTGGCATGAGAAACGCAGGCTGAGGGCGAGTCCCCAGGAGGGGCCTGCACAGACACCGGTATGAGACCGCAGCAGGGTCTTCTCTCCCACTTTGCACCCAAAGGCGATGTGGAAACACCAGCCACTCCAGAACCCAAATGTCAGTCCAGTCAGCATCACCCTGACTCCCCACAGGCAGGTTACATGCACAGAACTCAGTGAACTGAATTGGGTTTTTGTCTTGACTAACACATCTGAGGGTCTTGTTCTCTTCCCTGCTCGATGCCTTCAAATTCAAGAACCCAACAACACACAGCGAGTTATAAACCTAGAGCTGTGCAATAGTCCATCTCATACTTGGCTACTGGCTTGCAACCGAATCCTGGAAAAGTTACTCGGTGCTTTTTCGGTCCCAGTCTCTCCATCTACAAAACAGGAAACAGTACTTCCCACTCCTCCTCCTTCCTCAGCAATGTAATATTCAGTCTATTCCATACAAAGTAAGATACTCCTTTAACGGCTGCTGCTTCTAGCTTAAGATGGCTTGCTTAAAGTATAGCCGTCTCCTGAATGCTTCACCAAATTGTCCCATACCGAACTAAAATGCAGCAGTGACACTCCTGAACTCGGGTCCAGTACTTCAGCTTACAAAAAGCAGTTTAGCCCTCAGGATCTCACTGGATCCTCACAATCACCTGTGTCAAAGGTGAGGCCTGCAAAGTGTCAGTCAGCTTGCTCCATTACATAGTTGACGAGAGGAGCGGGGGACCGGAACCCAGGTCTCCTGAAATCCATCCCCTCTGGGTAGGGGTGTGTGCAAAACTTACGATCTTTTCAAGAGCAATAGTAAAAATGACTCCCTATGCATGGGCCTTTGCTACAGATCAGAACCACCTATAGAACTTTTAAAAACCAAAGCTGCTCTGAACTCATGGTTTATACAATACGTATCTAGGACAGTGAAAGGGCATAGGACTGATGACTCTGCAGTAGCAATGAGCACATCCACGCCACGCACCTGGGTTTCTGAACACTGCTCCCCACACTAAAAGGAACCAGGGTTCCTTGCAGAAATAGCAGACTCAGGTTTGGGGCAAAGAAAGTCCAAATGTGAGCCTGAGCTACCGTGCTGTACTAGAAAGAAGAAAATGCTCAAACGGGACTGTGGCAAACGGTCGAAAGATCTGCTTTTACTGGCCAAGTCTGGGGACAATCTGAACATCAAGAAAATGACTAGAGTAATGGATTATATATAATTCATTGAATAAAAAGAGAATCCACTGCGACCTCAAAATAAAAAGAGGGTAAAAAGAATAAGCTTTTCTTTACAGAAAAACGTAGGCTAATAAATCTAAAAACAACGAACTTAAAAGAATTACCATTTTGGGCTGGCAGTGGCTCACACCTGTAACCCCAGCACTTTGGGAGGCCAAGGCAGGAGGACTGCTTGAAGCCAGGAGTTCGAGACCAGCCTGGGTAACATGCTGAGACCTAGTCTCTACAAAAAATTTTAAACATTTTTTGCATGATAGTGTGCACCCGTAGTCCCAGCTACTCGGAAGGCTGAGACAGAAGTAGCACTTGAGTCCAGAAGTTTGAGGCTGCAGTGAGCTATGATCATGCCACTGTACTCCAGCCTGGGTGACAGAGCAAGACTATCTCAAAAAAAAAAAAAAAGAGAGAATTACCATTTTCAATCCCAACATGTATCAGTGACTAAGGCAAGGATCATCAATGGATGCCAAAACATTTGTGAACAGTTTTTAGAAAACCAGGTAATTGCAAAGTATTAAAGATTATGAATTACAAAGGGGCAAAATATATACACACACCCCCTTTGGAGAGATCTAGCAGTCACCACCTTAACCAAATAACCAAGCTTATCATCACCAACAGCGAGTCAACCTCACATTCCGATCCTCCTGCTGTGATGCAGCACGTACAGATCCATGTAGGGCTCTTGTCAAAATGCTTAAGATTCCTTCCTCATGAATCTAATCGTGAGGAAATGACAAATCCAAATAACAGCACACTATCCCAGACTACTGGATTAGCTTGACTGGTCCATGAACTCAGTACCATGAAGAACAAAATGCAGGGGATCTGTTGTAAAATAAGAGACTTATGAGAAATGTAACACATGAAATCTTTATTTGGTCCTGGATCACAAATTAAATTAAAATGATAAAAGATCTTGGAAATTGGGGAAAACAGAATACAGGTTAAGTATCTCTTACCCAGAATGTTTCGGATTTCAGGTTTTTTCAAATTTTGGAACATTCGCACTATACTTATGGGTTGAGCCTCCCAAGTCGAAACAGTTCAGAATCTGAGATGCTCCAATGGGCACTTCCTTTGGGCCCTGTGTCAGCACCAAAAAGTTTCAGACTTTGGAGCATTACAGATTTCGAATTTTCATTATTTGGGATGTTCAATTTGTATAAACTATATGTCAGTTAGGGAATGGTTAATTTTCTTAAGCATGATACAGATATTGTGGTTACAGAGAATGTCATTATTAGGAGATGCATACATGATTTGGGAGTAAAGAATCACAATGTCTGTGACTAGCTTTTAGAGGATGTAGCAAAATTAATATGTATTTAGAAAGACAATCGTGACAAGCACTACCTGGTGAATCTCGGTAAAAGGCCTACGGGTGGTCACTAAACATTTCTTTCAACTTTTCTATGACTTTGAAATTTATTTTAAAAGTTAAAGGTAAAGGAAATAACAGAGCTCCTGTAGTCATCATTTAAACTGAATGAGCATCTTCAGGGTTGGGGAATCTTTTTATTTTTCAGAAAGTCATCGGTGATTCTGACACACATCTAGAGAAGAGAACTACTAGTCTTTGGTTTCTGCTACCTCCTCCTGTAGGTAAAGTGAAAGGAAGAAATGCTGTAATTTTCTCAGTAGAATCAGCTCAGCTGGTGGCCAAGAGCCTTTTCCCTGATGGCTCCACGAGCCAATTATCTCAGGCACAGTCTGATTGGCCCCTGAGCAGCTTAAGAGTGGATTTCCTACTGAGGAATGAAGGTCCTAGTCCTCCCTTGGGGGCCTTGGCTGCTGTAAGAAACCGACAATTGACCTTTCCAGAAACACAAGCTTCAGGGCACTGAAAGGGCTAAAAGGAAGGGAGCAGGAGGCAAGCCAGGGGATGGTCTGAATGATCAGGGAAACCTACCAGGAAATGCAATTTAACACTGAACAGGTGGTTCACCCGGGGAGTAGAGGGGGGGCGGACAATTCACTAACATTTAGTGACTGTCTACTATTAATACATACCCAGTCAGATGTCATTACTAACAACCTCTGCCACACATAGGTAGGTATAAGCACCCCCAACAAAGCAGACCATTTGTTCAATGTCTATTCTAAGAAACCTGAGGAAAATAAAAGCCAGATTAATTACAGGATAATTTAAATAAACACAAGAAATTTTAAACTAAAAGCAGAAAAGAAAAAGTTAAATCTCCATACAGCTACTGTGAATTATTTTTATTGAAAGGAAAAAATGTTTTCACTATAAAAGCTGTTAATAACCTCCTTCTCCATGAACACGTTGCTCAGAAGAGGGGGAACGGAGGTGGGGAGGTATACAAGTTGTACAGGATAGAAATGATTGCAAGTTTGTTCCAAGTCTTCCCAGGAACAGGGGCGATGCCTACAGTTTCCCGGTACGTAGTGGGCAAGGAAGATCAGGAGATAGATCTGGGACAAGCAGTTAGAGATGATTGCCCATAGCTGCCGCAAGATTCCCCCTCCACACCCCCTACTCATTCTTCTGGCAGTAGGAGTCCTCCCTCTTAGCCAACCCACTATCAGGCAGCCAGAACACTCACTCTCCTTAAAAGCTAGCTGGGCTTCCTGGGCAGCCGGTCCTTCTGGAACAAGGCTTTTAAGCTCTGGAGCCTGTCATTGTTATAGGTCTCCCTCAGCACACTGCAGAGGGCAACGATCACCAACACGCCACCAACCACTCCACTGGCGATACCTATTCCCAAGGCTGTCGCTACCTTCTTTCCCCACTTCGGGTGGTGAGGCTTGGAATAGTTGTCCAGATTAACTTCCACGCCCTCATCTATTAACTTCTGATCCTCAGTAAGGGACTGATGGAAATTCAGGTTTACCAAGTTAGGAGGAAGGACCCTCAGCCCAAAATAAAGCCTCTTGACACGTCTCAAGTCTTTTAACAGCTGCACATCACATCGGTATGTCCCCGAGTCATACTCCTGAGCAGACTGAAACTTCACAAAGTGGGAATTGGCTCGGAAGGGTTTGAAGACCTCGTCATCGGTTGAGATGATACCCCGAGCAAGTCTCCAAGTGAATCGGAAAGCTTCCTGTCCAACCTCCAGGATGTCTGAACTCAGACAGCTAAGCTCAAATTCCTTCCCGATGAGAACGGTGAAATGGAGCATCCCACAGATCCAGTTGGTCAGACATTCCAAGCGCTGAGACTTGCACTTCCTTCTCACTCCATCAGGGCCCACCTCACAGACAGTCTCCTCCTTATAGCCAAGGCCACAGGTGACAGTACAGGTTGTGGCATTGACAATAACTTTCCCCACAGCTTCTTGCAGCTTCTTAGGGATGGCCAGTGTTCTAGGTGTAGTCACCACCAAAGGCAGGTCGAAGGGCAGCACCAGGATCCCGAGGATGAAACTAGTGGCCAGAACCTTCATGTCTTGGTAGGCACTGCACCACCCTCCGCCAGCACCCCAAAGGTATTCCAGCTGACTTCTCTACAGTATCATAACTTGACTCCTTTGACATGAGATAGCCTTCAAAATCAAAAGATACGATGCATGTACTGTCAATAAAGCAGTGCAACTTAATAAAAGACCGGTCCTTATTAACAGGTAGGGCCACAAGGCAGAAAAAAAAATCATAATGCTGTTGCTTTACTATATGCTTGGTAAAGACCACCTTACCATTCTTTTGACTTTTTTTTTTAGAGAATTTAAATCTACCTCTTGGGAAGACAAAGATGAAAAGACTTCAGAAACTGAAGTGAATTTCCAAGTTATCACAAATGCATAGTGAAGTTACACTCTTTCTCACCCTTTCCCCTCCCCTCCAAACTGTGGAATCTAAAGGGTTTCCAAACACCAAGTTAAATGGCACCAAATAAGAAAACAAATACTAAAGTCTTAAAAAAAAAAAAAGATTAACGTGAATTAAGTTCAAGTTAAAGAACCTGACTCATTTACTTTGAGCGCTCTTGACCCTTCTACAAAAAGATTAAGAACTCTGGACTGGGAGGCAAGTGACTTACCCTTTCTGAATTTCTATTTCCTCCTTCGTAAATTAAGACCTCCTTGTCTATTTCAGGAAGGTCACTTTGAGCATCAAATGATACACTGTGCATGAAAACACTCTGTAAAGTGTGAAACACTGTTCATTCATATGTAAGGGATTTTCACCAGAAATGAAAATTCATGAAGACAGGGGCCAAGACAACCTTTTAGAATGAGAACATTTAAGGCATGTTAAAGGCAGCTCCTCCCTCCCTTTTAGGTGCTCTTCCTGCCAAGGGTACCCAAGATGTTTTCTGGGTGAGACGATGCATAATGTTCTCTCTCAGCCTACTGCCTTTAGCCTATAGAACAGAGGATCTCATTGTTCACTTAGGGCAAGGTTGCTATGAAACAGCTATGATGTCAAAGACGGGGTTCTCGGTCACATAAAAGATTAATAAATTGACACTCAGATTTGGCACTGATTAAAATAAAAAACTTAGACTTTGTGAAACATTCTTTAGGAGACAAGTATTCAATGGCTTTTAAAGCTATGTAATCTAAAAAAAAAAAAAGGCTAATGAAGAGGAATTTAACTGTACTTAGACTTGAAGAAAGATCCTTGGAAGGCAGGAACCACCCGGCATGCATTTTGTAACTTCCAGAATGTCTGGCACTATGGCCTCTTCAGAGTACTTACACAAACATACTGAGTTAAAGAATTTGAAGAGGGATCACTCCTAGATCATCTTTTCAATTAACAACTTTGTGCTCAGATCATTTATTTATAATTTTGTGTGCAGGCAGAAATCAAGACCACCTGCCCAGCCCTAGCAGATCTATATTTCCACACAGAAAGATCTAACATCACCACAGTAAGCCATGTTTTCCATTGTACAAAAGCAAAGTAGCTGGTGACTTCTGAAGTGAGCAGTGTTTACAAACGAACATCTACACCTGTTCTTTAATAAACATCCGATTTTATTTACAAAGCATTAAAGCTTCAGCAAGATATACCCAAGGCTAAGTCTCATCTTGTACAAAACTACAGAACATTTTAAAAAAACAAACAATGGGGGAGTGGGGAGGTGACAAAAAGGAAGAGAATATACATATATTGTACAAATCAAAAAAGTCAAACTAAGATAGAAGGTTTTAGGAGTTGAAAAAAAAAATTCCCAAAGCATAAATAATTATTAGGAGCTGCTGCCAGAGACAATCTGACAGGGCTTGAGTCGCTTTTCTCAGTAGCTAGTTTAGGAGGGTGGACACAGCACAGACATCCAGACGCACAGGCAGAAGGCAGGGGAAACCAAGCCACTTCACACACGGAAATACGGCAGAAACCCTTTGTATCACACAGTTTGCACACTATTGCAGGGGAGAGGACAAAGAAAACTGGAATGGATATGATATCTGTAAAACAAAAACATGTCTAGTGATCCACTTACCAATCTCAACCACTGGTCTAACTCATATGCAATTCACAAAATGAGCATTTAAAGAAAAAGTAGTAGCATCTAACCATATAGACGTTTTGAAACTGACTCAGGGAGAGCTCTTTCTTCAACTATTGAATACACTGGTTCTAAAGGATGGAATGGGAGAAAGAGGCTCTTACTGATGTGTTCTACTTTGATTTCTATCCTAAAATCTAAAAGGTAATCAATGTGTTTGGCTACCTACAGGAGCATCCACCAACTGATAAAGATTTCACGATAAGCACAGTATTTGAATTCTCCTTTGAAAATACTGAGAAAGTGATGATCCAGGTTAAGCACTTCTGGTTAACTAAAAGCTCTACTCAGGGAGGCTATTGAGTGCCTGGCTTCCTGACTAAATTTTCAGAGAATCAAACACCTAATGTACACATCTATCCACTCTTTCTACCTAAAGAACAACAAAAGCAAAAAAAGGCAAAAAAGCTAGCAACCTTTCACAGAAAGGAAGTGACTGAAAACATAGAAAAAGGAGCATAGATACAGGAAGGGACTGATGGGGACAGATTTCCACAGGCAATGATAAAAAAAATTTCACCTTAATCTTTGATTTGAACTGTGTTGCTGCTGCTTTGATTTTGGATGGTTTTACCCTAGTCCTTGCATAGATTCCCCAACCCCAGTAAAAAAGAAGCTTGCTGAGTGACACCTTGGTTTGTTTCCATCTCTGGAAGCCAGCACACATAAAGTGATACAAACTGCTGATGATTCTTTGCTGGAGATGGACAAAACTAGCTATTTTCAAAAACCATGATTAATGACAATGAACCAATACTGGAGGGAAACATGCAATGAAAGGAAAACAAGGAAAAACCTTGAATCTCTTACAGCCCAGCTTCTCCAGCAAAATGTAGTACGGTAGGAAAAGGGGGACCTTCTTATCTTGCTTCCCTTTCTGAAAATTTAAAATTTTTCAAGCACGTTCTTTCCTGCCCATCCTTTGTATACAATATGGAAATATAGGAGATATCTGGGGGGAAGGTAAGTTTAAAAAATGAAAGAAAGAATTAGCAACAGAAGTTTCCCTAGGATATTGTAGCAAAATTTCAGATAAGAACAAGTCACTCAAGGACATGCACTGAGGATAGAAGGCTAACAGGAGACAGGAAATGACAGCCAAAATGATGCTGGGTACAATAATGTTATATGAGCAAAACATGGGTATTTTTTCGCCAGCAATATAAGCATCAAAGTTTAAATGAGTCAAAACTCCTATATGATGTCTTCACAATCCTCGTTCCTGAGAGCCTATTTGGACTTATGCTTGAAAAGGAAGGGAAGGGACATATACTCTTCTTCCATAATTCACTTCTTCATTCAAACATAAAATTCACTCCTCCCACCTCCTGGGTGGGAGGCAGAGGCCTTTGTTTTAAATTAAAGTCAATCTCAAATGACTGACCACAGTGTCCAGAGGCCACATGATGGCAAGGTGGGGAAGAACGAAGAACTTCAAGGGTCTTCATAACAATTCTGAGATTGCTCCTCCTGCTAAAGAGATTAGACACAAAAAGTTTTCTGTTAGCATTAACTTAGACCAATTACTTAGAAATACTGATGGATGATGGATGATGCATTGCAAGCATATATGAGCCAAGAATTTCCCCTTTTTAAGAAAAATTAAAACCAACTCCAACTCCCAATTACTCTTTATTGAAACAAACAATTCAAATCCCAAACCCCTACCCCCAATACTTTTCTCAGTACTGCTCCAAAGGGTGAGGGAAAAGCAAAATGACCAGAGTTCTATACATCTTCTAAGCTGCTGGCCATTCTCTAAGGTGTTCACAAATAATGCTTAGCAATCCAAAAAGTGCAATAAGTGGAGGAAATTTCAGGGCACTACACCTTTAACCTTTCGTATATTAGACTAATTAGTAACTACATGAGTAACAGTGAGCAAGAAACCCTTTTCCAAGCACCACTGTTCCTTAAGTGACATCCTTATCACCTTAGAATCCCAAATATGGTGAAATGTTGATGGAAGCTACTGTCTGCATTTCTGTGCACCAACCGATCAATAAATAATATCCTAAATAGTAAAATCAAATGAACACTTCCCTGATTATTCCATAGAAGCTGTTCAACCTCTGAGGGACATCCTTAAATGGGCAGCTGTGAAATATTAACTAGGAAGTGTAAAAAGAGAACAAGGTGAAGAAAATCCTCCCAGATGTCATTTGGAATGGGGGAGAACATGCCACTTGACAGTAAAATGGTTAAAAAAAATAACTGCCCAAATTATGAAAGCAAAGTACTCATTTATAAAACTTTACTTTTAACATGATTTTTAAAGTAAAGTTCCTGTAAAAATGAAAACTGGCAATAAAAATATATTCACATTTGCCTGAAAACAGACTGAAATTATACAAACTCTCTACTGAATGCTACAGTGTTAAAAATTGAGTTTAAACTTTTTATAGTTCAGTAAGATAAAGATAAAAAGTTGAGGTAGGCCTTGTTTTTCAGATCTCTCCCAACATAAACCATAAGGAACCTCTTGAGCTGATTAAAGAAAACCTCTCGGATACCAAGAATCCACTCCTCAATATCATACCTTTACCACTCTGAGGCTAGTTTCACTAACTGTTCCCACAGGTACCCTGACCAACTTAGTTTTAACAGTTTAAAAATGAACACAACATTGCCATTTCATTAAGCACTAAATCATGATGGGAGAAAGTGGTTTCCTCACAAATCCAGAGCATTAATAACGGGCCCTCAGGATGACTAATATCTTACACAGATTAGCTGAGGGCAGATCACGTTTCTATACCATCTTGTTCTAATAAGTAGACAAAAGAAATAAATAAAAGCACAGCGGGGGGTAGGACTTGTTGAGGCATCAGGCAACAAAACCAAACCAGAGCAAGCAATAGGATGAGCCAGGTAAGATATACAGAAATAGCAACACAGAGGGCTCCAGGCAATCTAAAGATCTGAAGCAGCAACTGCCCCCAAGGAAATGCATTATTTAGCTGCAACATAAAGGAAATCTCTAGTAATACAGTATTAAGGAAAATTCAGCTCATAAACAGTTACTATTGGTACCTCCCAATAGCAGCCCAATCCAGAGTGGCCTAAGAGAACACTGGGTCATGATTTTCAAACCCTACTTACTTAGCTAGTAAGATCACACAGAATGAGAAAACATATCCAACTAGCTATCTGATTTCAGCAGGAATTCATAAATTAGTCTTTGAGAGACTGTTCTGTAAAAAAGAGAATGAAAAAACACCTCACTCACTACCGAGCATTTAAAACAGTCACAGATCCAGTAAGTGACTTGGAGGTGGTTCAGAGCCCCGGGGAGGGGCTGGCTGGCACCAGACGCAGTGGTGCAGGGCAGCCCAAGGCAGGGAAATCCACATGGTGCCTGTCCACCCCCAGGAGTGGCACCTTGGCTGCCTTTGGCCTTTGCCACCCCCAAAAGACCTAGGTGCACACTAACCACTGCCTCATGCCCACCATCCCACGAGGCCTTTGGACCACCTATGTGACAGCCTCACTTTACTACTGATGTTTACTGCCAAGGAGCCCTAGTTCTTGAGCAATCCCAGGGCAACAAGGAAATTGGTGATTCTGTTCACATCCCAAGTTTCTCCAGAGGACTGGCCTAAAGTAATTGAGGGACATTTGATAAATGGTGCAAACTATGTCAGCCTGGTCTCTCTGAAAAGTCCCAAGCTCAGGGTTACCCTTACCAAGCTTCACTGTTGGGTCTTCACTCAACACAGAGTGTCTTCATGGATGTGGGCCCTCTGGTGCTATCCAATACTGATGAGCTGTTTGATAGGAAAGAAGTTTCTGTAGCCCCAGATTCCAAATGGCCAGATTATTTCTATAGGGTCTATTTGTCTTCCAATTTTCCCTTGAAATGCAGCATCTCCTGCTGCAACATGCAACAGACTATGGTAGCTTTGTTAGGGCTACTCAAGGTTTACGGAACAGTTTTTTCAATAACTGGTCAATTGCAGATATTAACAAAGAGTTGTCATTCATCTAACTTAGGGTAGTAATACAACCTACAACACCTATAATCCTGCCTTCAAACAATTTGACTCTAATGCAAAAGGTGTCCATGGTGGGGGTGAGGGAGTATGGACAGGTCCACAATACCATGAGTCTACAAATACAACCCTCAGACTGACTGTTGAAGATGGTTCCGCCTCAGGCATTCTGGATCAGGTTTCATTTCTTCTCATCTAGTGGAAAATCTACAACGACTGCACACTGCCTTTGATTGAAAATCTCCGAGGTGTGGATGAACCTAAGATCCAAAGGCCAAAGTGTTTCTCTCAGTGGCCTTGGTGGGCCACATGCAAATCAGCAGCAGGTGCCAGCCAGACTCAGCCTGCTCAGGCCCTCTAGGACGACCATGCTATTGGATGAAGCCCTACCCTCACCCAAAGAATCCCACATAAACAATATGATAGGCTGCCTTAAAACTGAGACTTCTCATTGAATTATCTGTGATATCTAGTTTCACCACTCCCCCCAGCAAATGTGCAGCCTTCACAAAGATTCAAACTACATCACAGCTGGTCAATAAAGCCGGATGCAGCCCTTCTGTGGGAGTCTTGGAACCATGCCTCAACCCCCTTTTGAGGTTTCTTAATGATCTTGTTCCACAGCACTCTGGAGTTTAATCTGGCCATTTCAGTTTTGGAGATTTCCATTCAGGAAAAGGAGAACCAAGGCCAGAGAAGAAGGGAGGAAACGTGAAGAAGGCCGTGTAGATTACATGGGGAAGCATGCTACGCAAGCGATAGAGAAGTTAGGGAAATGTTTGCAGTGATCTGTACATGTGGTTTCTTTGCCTGTGTGTTGTCATAAATTACATTATCACTCTGGTACTGCCATGTGGAAGTGTCCTTTAGTCCTTGTAAGGGGTAAAGCTGTTAAAACAGTTGTCTCTATTTAAAATTGACCAATTTAAGTGCCTAACAATTAGAAAACAAAAGTCCAGTTTAAAGCACCCTCCTATTCCACGATATAAATTCTAGCCTTTACTGAGATCAGTACTTTATTAAACTTTGTCAGTAAAGTGAGTGGGAATAATCTTTTAATGAGCCCTTGATAATGGAGTATCTACGCTTACTACGAGGAGCTTTGAAATGCTGACTTATATAAATACATATATCCTACACATAGTTCAAAATTTTACTGTAAGCTTTCTCCCATCACTAAGCTAATAAAACTAATACATGTATTCAGTATTTTGGGAATTTTAGGGAATAAAAGGGCCCATTCCTTCAGGGCTGTGTAAACTTTCCAACATTTTGATATTGACCCTAACGTAGACATTTCCAAAGCACAGCTGAGAAACACCACTGCTGCCGTACTGTGAGCTGTGAAATCCAACAGTGCTTCACGGTGTCTCTGACAGAGCCCAGTTTGGGAATCGCTAAAGATAATTAGTTACTGTTAGTGACCACATCGACTAGAATTAAAAGCTGAAATCACTGTATTCTAGAGAAGAAAATGTGAGTTTTTTACAAATTTGAAATGATTTACCATATACTTCCAAAGTATATGATAAATCATAGACAGGTTTTAAAGCTGGGATACTATGTCCTAAAGTGTTTTAATTAATGGAATATGTTTGGCCATGTTTTAAATCACCCTAAAACATTTTAGCCTTCTGGACTAGGGAAATCTATTTAAATTTGACCAATTTAAGTGCCTAACAATTAGAAAACAAAAGTTTTCTGTTTTTTGTTTTTCTTCTGTAGTGGCATCAGCTTGTGCAAGAAGTGGGTTATGGAAGATAGTTTTATTTACATCTAGTCAATCTGCAATCTTTGTTGGCAATGCCCATAGGACGGTTCTGGCTATTCTACTACACATACAGACGTAGCCATAGGTGGACCGACTATGGAGGTGGTAACTGATTATCAGTACAACACCATGAACATTGTCGTTGGGGAAAAAATCTTGGTGCTCACTGATACGGTGTTCAACTATGAAAAACTAAAGTCTAAATCTAGCAAACTCGAGGTGAAATATTTAAAATGATGAGTAACTGAGTCTGTTTTAGCTTCACTGTGGACAAGATTCATGTTCAAAGACAATGACTGAGGTTAGGTATAAATTTTTTTTTTCATTTTTTAATTTATTTTTTTTAAAGATAGAGACAGGGTCTCACTCTTGCTCAGACTTGTCTCAAACTCCTGAGCTCAAGCTATCCTCCTGTCTTGGCCTCCCAGAGTGCTAGGATTACAGGTGTCAGCCACCTCACCTGGCCAGGTAAGGTAAAAATTAAACAAAGAATTCTGTTTGCATTCTAGTACTTATCATCACATTTGGATTAATACACTTAGATTAAAATTTTAAAGCAAAAAGGAAAAAAACCTGCATGCAACCACTGATGTTAAC
This sequence comes from Varecia variegata, assembly GCA_028533085.1. Lineage (NCBI taxonomy): Eukaryota > Metazoa > Chordata > Mammalia > Primates > Lemuridae > Varecia > Varecia variegata. The sequence continues at coordinate 20,252,506 of CM052450.1, read as the reverse complement.
AATGCTGCCTTTGAGTCTACTAAACTAGCCACAAAAAAAATTGAGTACTGTATTAACTAACACAGGGCTCACATATAAAATAAAAAACTTCCAAAACCCAGTGTCTGAACAGAAATGGATTCTAATTTGATTAATATTTTCTAAACAAAAGACCATTTAGGCTAGCTTCACAAGTATTTGGTAGGAAATTGAAATTGTTCTCCAATCCCCAATAAAAATCCCTCAGTCATATAAAAGTGAGCAAACCCAAATGTTAAGTTTCAAAAGGTCTAAGTGTTAAGAAGCTACACAGATATTGTAATTTCTCTGTTTTTGGTCATCTCCTCCTGTTTTCAGATATTGAGGAAAAAAACAAAAACATGTCATTTTCCTTAACATTATGGTACTAATAACTTCATTATGGCTGCTAGACTACTGGGAGAGAGAGACACCCTCTGTGGGGTTTGAATGATTTGAAGAGAGAGAAGTAAGATGCTACAGTTAAACAGTCAGCAAGCTACATAAAATAAGCTTATATTTCTGGCTATTTGGCTTTTTCATTTGAGACTAAACAAATACACAAAGAGCCTAAGAGCAAACAGAAAGAAATGAATTAAAGCAGGGGTTCTTACCCTTTTCTGGGTGATGGATTCCTGTAGGAATCTAATAAAAGCTATGGATATCTTCCCCAGAAAAATATTCACATATTTTACATATAATATCAAGGGAATATAGATTCCCTTGAAACCTGTTTATGGACCCAAGGTTAAGAGCCACTGAATTAAGCCAAATCTGGTATAGCCTGCCCTTAGCAGCAGCTTAAAATTCAGAGACTATTTACTGCTGGGAAAAGGAGGCAAGGGAAAAAAAAAAATGCCGCAGTTAGACGGAGTCAGGGGCTGCACAAAGCAAGGCCACGAGGCAAGCCAGACAGTGCTCCCAATGTGTCCTTACCTGTCAAGGGCTGGCTGAGTTCCGCCTGCACTTTACCCTTCGCTGATCCTTCCAGAGGTAAACCTCTGTCCCCTTTGTAGAGTTTCGGTTTAAATGGAGAATCTTTCTCTTTACCTTTTGATCCTTTAGGCCGGCCTGCTTGCTTCTTCTTGGATTTGCCATCCCCCTTCACACCCAGTAGTGGATGGACTTCTGCAGAAGGACAGACAGGCTTGCAAAGGAACCCACACAACACCACGCCCAACACCCCAAACACAACTTTGTGAGCAAAGAATGTTGCTTTGTGTCTCAGATCCACTAATACAGGGAGAAAAGTTTACCTTGTTTATTATTTATAAAACTACGGAAGAGTGGCCATTAAATGAGAAGTAGTTTGGCCAAAAGCACATGCAGCCTGTATGGGCCATACCAAGCCACAGCAACTCTAAATTGAACAGGAGCTGAACGACGCACTGATGCTATTCCAAACCAAGCCACACACACGGAAAACACACACACACACAGAGGCACGTGAGGCTATGGAACTAGACAGATCAGAACAAGAATCCTGACCCCCTATCCCCACTTCCTGTGAGACCTTGGACAAATTGCATAACCTCTCAAACATAACCTCAGTCTAAATTTTCTCCTTTGAAAAGCAGGGACAGTAAATCAACTTGCAGGGTTGATGTAAAAGTCAACAATGGTATACAAGCCACAGAACCGTGCCTGAAACAGAATACACAATCAATAGCACCAGGGAAATGTACAGTTGCGTGCTTAATTGATCTGTAGTTAGCTAAAAGGCAAGAGAAAGGAGGATGCCCAAGAGTAAACATACACACACACACCCTCCATCCATCCGCACCTATCCCAAGACATGGTATTAATAATAAAGGCTTCCAGAGTCAGTCTGTAAAAGGTGGCAGGAAGAATGAAATGACTGTCCAGGTCTAACTAATATGTTACCACCTAATAAAACCACTCTATGAGAAAAAATAAAAAGGAAGAAGAATGGTATAATAAAACAAACTTTGAGCCAGGCGTCAGAAGACTTAAAGTGTGTCACCTTAGGGGCAAGGTAGTGAAGGGCAGAACTCCCCCATTTTAAAAGAGAAGTGAACACAGATGCCATCGTTACAAAGTTGGAAAACACTTTAAAAAAGACTCCTGGGAAAAGTCCTTTAAGGTAAAACTGTTCAAACAGGAAATTACCAGAGTGCACTGGGCACTCAAGAGTAGTGGTTGTCGGACAACAGGGAAAAGATGCAAACTCTTACCATCATTTGGTACTCCTTGAAGTTCTATATTGGTTGTTTTGGGTTTCTTCTTGGGTGGCTGGGACCCATCTGCTGAAGACTGCCTCTTCTTCTCTGAACTAGCCCCTTCGTCCATCAAGGAGGTTTGGACTGCATCGGGTGGGGGCCCGTAAGGATTTTCTTCTGGGTCTTCTACCTCAGGGGCAATGGGTAAATACAATAGAGCCTTTGAATCTTCCAGCTCTTCATCACTATTTGGAACAGGATCAGACAAGGGATCGGAAAAAAGAGGAGATAGTTGCTTAAACCATGAGCCCTTCCTCCATTGCCTATATTACACATAAGCAACATGTATGGATCTAGAACTTTAAGAAAGCCAAGATGAATAAAAAGAAATCAGATACCATGATTAATAAAATCGGTAGTAAAAATAAACAGGATAAATGAATTATTTCGGTTTCTTAAATTCTCTATCAGGGAGAAAGGGAAAGTAGGACTAGAGAAGACTATATCATATTTCTTGTATACCCAAGGAGTTCCCTCTTTTAGCTAACGAGCAGACAGGACTGCAGGGATGCCCAGAGGAACTGAATAGTACCCTCACGCCCTGCCTGAGACTGAGGAGGAGGAGCATCCTAAATGGCCCAGCCTTCCGTGCCGGCTCACCTGCTACAGAAGGCAGCAATGGGGTCCACGCTGGTGACATCCACCTCCTCATCTTCTGCAGCATCAGCCCCTGCAGGGCAGAAACACAGGAGAGGTTTGAGAAGAAGTGGAAAGCTGCTTTTCACTTGCAGCTCAACGGTTTTCATAAACTGAAATCCAGAAGCAATAAAGGAGGAAAACTAAACAGTTCATATTTAACAAATGTGTGCTGAATTTCCACCCTGTGCTAGGCACTAGAAATAGAGCGATGCCCAAGAAAGTTGGGAATAGTTCAGTAAAAGCTTCACAGTCTAACTGGGGAGACAGACACAAACAGATAATTTCAATTTAATACAGTAAGCGCTATAGTAAAGGTATGTGCAATGTGCTCAGGAGATGGCAAGGAGGAACAATTTATGTGGAAGTCAGGGAAGGCTTAACAGAACATAACCCAACAATGCCAATACAATCCAAAACATTCTGCAGCCCTGAAGGTCTTCCTAAAACACATGAGGCATGAAAGTTATCTAGTATCACAAAAGTTAGGAACAGCACTTTCAAGCTGGTGCGTACTAAACCTCAAGCCTGACTTCCTGGTTCCTGGCACCATTAAGTGACCCAGGAGTCAATGATCTGTGGCATGAATCATTGACTCACTGACAGTGACAAGTGGGCATCCTAAGCATTCACACACATGAACCCCTACTATGCGTAAAGCCCTGCGTTAGACATGATGGAGAGAAAAAGTCAGATCTTTATTCTCAAGGAGCTCCTATCTAGAAGTTCACAAGAGATAAAAATAACAATGATTACAGTCATAATCACAATGGAAAATAACACCTGAGTCCTTATTATGGCCTAGGCATATACTGTGTTACATGAATTATTTCATTTGTTCCCCTCAACTCTAAAAGGAGGGTACAATATTACCCCTATTTTATAGATGAGGAAATTAAGGTAAGTATTTAGAATAAGTATTTTGCCCAAGGCAGTCTGACTCCAGAGTCTGTGCTCTTGACCTTTCCCTTACTGAGAAAGGAGAGACAGAACACAGGACACAAGTCAAGCACTGGGCACACGTGGCTGCTCTGCCAATAGCTGCGTGTCCACCGCACTTAATCATCTGCAGTTAATCAGGAAATACAAAGTGAAATGTCAAGAGAGCTGCCTGAGCTCTGGTAATGCCCATATAAGCCCTTAGTTAATGGTTTATAAATTAAGACTCTCCAAACACTGTGAAAAACTACGTAAGTTTAAAGAACAAAGTGACATTTTAGCCTAAGTACTGAAATAAACTTACAACACAAATTAAGAATATTAAGTGAAGCAATTATTTTCCCTTTAGGAAATACTATCTGCAATTGAGAAATATTACCTGTCTGCTCAGGCTCACTCTTATCTTCATCTTCGATATCAAACTCTGATTCCCTTTCCTCATATTCTACATTTTCATCCAATTCTTTGAAATCTGGTGCGAATGCACTCCAGTTTTCCTATGCCACAAACACAATATACTATTTAACCATATGAGAAAGCAATAATCTGTAACCTAGACATTAATATTAATAAAATGAAAGATTTGAGCACGCAAGAGACTAACAACTCTGAGATTACATTTGGCAGATAAGAATAAAAATTAGGTATCTGTAGGTTTTACTATCTTTTTTTTTTTTTTTTTTTGAGACAGAGTCTCGCTCTGTTACCCAGGCTAGAGTGTCGTGGCATCAGCCTAGCTCACAGCAACCTCAAACTCCTGGGCTCAAGCAATCCTCCTGCCTCAGCCTCCTGAGTAGCTGGGACTACAGGCATGTGCCACCATGCCCGGCTAATTTTTTCTGTATATATTTTTAGTTGTCCAGCTAATAATTTCTTTCTATTTTTAGTAGAGACGAGGTCTCACTCTTGCTCAGGCTGGTCTTGAACTCCTGAGCTCAAACGATCCACCCGCCTCAGCCTCCCAGAGTGCTAGCATTACAGGCGTGAGCCACCACATCCAGCCAGCTTTACTATCTTAAGGTATTTTCTATCTTAAACATTTTAAGTTATTAACTATAACTCTTTCATAAATAATTGCCTTCTTTCATCTTTTTAATATGTAATTTTGAAGGAAAATGTTAAATTTTCTTCTAAGTACACAGATTACAAATATAGTTTAAAAGGGTTCAAAGTAAAACCAAGATGTAAAACAGAAACTAAGCTGAAACTAAGAAAAGCAAAAGAAAAATCTGTATCGAATAAATCACAGAAAAATGTAACAGAAAAGTCTAGTGTCAAGACTTTCTCCCTGAAAACAAATCTAGTAAACTAGCTTGGGACCAAGACCTTCCTATCAAAATAAAGTGAAACTAGATGCACTGAACTTATTTAATTAGGTTGCAAGAATCATATGCAATAAAAAAAGCAAACAAGATAATTATTAGCTTACTATGTATGTATATGGTTCTTTGATAATAACAAGGGGTATCTAGTTTCAAAGCAAGTAAACCAGAAAAATACTTACCACTTGATTTTGTGCCCAGATAGATACCACTCCACTAGAAATGGATGCTATGATGGGTCGAACAGGATGCCACTAAATTTTAACGAAAAAAAAAAAAAAAATAGATTATAAAATAAATTCAAGATATTCGGGCTTATGTAACAAGAGCAACGTCCCACCACTCTACTCACAGCTACATCCAAGAGGAGTTCTCCTCTCGTTCCATGGAGAATCTTCACCAGGTTACCAATGCTCTTCTCCCAGATGTACAGGGCATGCTGCCGGGCAGAACCTGCCACTATGTATTCCCCATCCCCAGAGAAACAACATTTCTTCCATGGGGTCCTAAAGTACAAAGAAAGTACCAAGGAGAACTGGAACCTGAGTCCAGGTCATGAATTATCACATATTCTTCTAGGTCGTGACACATACCTATTTACCAAGTCCTGCAATTTTTGCATGGGTTCAGGCTCTCCATCTCTTCCGCAGGTTAAGATTTCTCTGCCATCATAAACTCTGATTATTCGATCTGCTGTGTTAATTAAAAAGCAACTACAGGAAAGAGAAAAACATCAACACCAGACGTCATTAATCTGTTCCTATTAAGATTTTCTATCAGTTACTTAGAACAGTACCACAAAACAACTAACTGGGGAGAAATTGAATAAAAATCTAAGTAATAGATGAGCATACTTATATGTCTACTTGTCACCTTTCAAACCAAAATACAATTTGAATGAGAATGTTTTATAACTTCTTGTGTATACCTGAACCCAAAACTTACAAACTGTCAGTATTAACTAAGATCCAAGACCTCTAAGCTGAAACCAGCTTGCTAAATTCACAGGTTTGTAGTTAAATGCACATAAACACTTCATTTCACTGGCCTGTTATATATCCAATATATTCTTCTTAATGAATTAAACTAAATATGTCAGTTTAAAATGTCCAACTTTTTACTGTAATGACATCAGAAATCTGTCTAAAATAAGTTATATTTCATCACTTTCTTTTTTTTTTTTTGAGACAGAGTCTCGCTTTGTTGCCCGGGCTAGAGTGAGTGCCGTGGCGTCAGCCTAGCTCACAGCAACCTCAAACTCCTGGGCTCAAGCGATCCTTCTGCCTCAGCCTCCCGAGTAGCTAGGACCACAGGCATGCGCCACCATGTCCGGCTAATTTTTTTCTATATATATTTTTAGCTGTCCAGATCATTTCTTTCTATTTTTTTTTAGTAGAGACAGGGGTCTCGCTCTTGCTCAGGCTGGTCTTAACTCCTGACCTCGAGCAATATTCCCACCTCAGCCTCCCAAAGTGCTAGGACTACAGGCGTGAGCCACCACGCCCGGCCATCACTTTCTTACAGGGACTGTGTCTGGGTCTGTTGCCCAGACTGGAGTGCAGTGGTGTAATCTTTGCTCACTGCAGCCTCGAACTCCTACGCTCAGTGGATCTTCCTGCCTCAGGTTCCTCAGTAGCTGGGACTACAGGTGTGCATCACCACGAATGGGCTATTTTTTTTTTTTTTTTTGTAGAGACAGGGTCTCACTATGTTATCAAGGATAGTCCCCAACTCCTGGCCTCAAGCAATCCTCCCACCTTGGCCTCCCAATTGCTGGGATTATAGGCATGAGCCACTGTGCCATTTTAAACACGAATGTCCTTTATGTATGGCTGTTCCTAACCAAAATAGGATGACTATACCTCTTCTCGTTTCTGTTGATATATCTACTTCTAACTGGGTAACCAAACTTATTAGAATAACATACAAAATTAAGAATAAATAGGTTTTATATAAATGCATGTTCAGTTACAATGTGAGTTTTATGACATCAGTTCTGATTATAATAATAGCTAATCTTTATCTAGTCCTTACTATGTGCCAGGCATTTTGTTTCTAAGCACTGACCACTCACCTTATAATATACACAAAAACTGCAAATCTCAACGTTTTTTTGCATTCTACTGAATTTTAAAACTGTCCCTGGTGAGATCATTACGTTAAAAAAAAAAAGAAGAAGAAGAAATAAAACTGTCCCTGAAAAGGTAAGATCTCGCTCACCTCCCTTTCCGGGCAAATTCAATTGATTTAATGGCCGTGGTATTGCTAGTTCCAGTTGTTACTCTGAAGGAAGCAACAAGATCCTGAGAATCAGTTTTTAGGACCAAAATCTAAAGTTTGAAAGAGAGAGAGAGAGACAAAAAAAAAGTAAGTATTCTGATAATTAGTAATAATGAGATCTGGCTTTTGTTTCTGCAATTGGGCAGAGACTGGGTAAAAATATAAATATTTCCATTCCCATGTATTCAACCTGATTAACTAGTGTTTCCTTTTTGTCTCTTCAAATAAAGGACAAGGTTTTAAACAATTCTTAAAATATAATGTTTAGGATTATTCACAGTAGCCAAAAAGTAGAGGATTACATTGTAATATATATTTAATATTTATTATATATATTAAAATATATTTACGATTATTCACAATAGCCAAGTATACACTGACAGATGAACAGATAAAATGTGGTATATATACATGGATTATTGAGCCTTGAAAATGAAGAAAATTCTGAAACACCCTATGACATGGATGAACCTTGAGGACATTATGCTAAGTGAAATAGGCCAGTCAAAAAGGGCAAATTCTGTATGATTCCACTTGTCTGAGGTACCAGGGTCGTCAAATTCATAGAGATAGAGAATAGAATGGTGGTTGCCAGGGGCTAGGGAAGAGCAGCGATTGGGAAATGAATTGTTCAATGAGTACTGAGTTTCAGTTTTACAAGAGGAAAAGAGTTCTGTGGATGGATGATGGTGATCGCTGCACAATGTAAATGTACTTAATGCCACTGAACTATATACCTAAAAATGGTTGAAATAGTAAATTTTATGTTATATGTATTTTAACACAATTTTTTTAAATTGCCACTTTGTAAAATAGACATGCAATTCTACTATCCCATGTGTCCCAGTCAAAAAAAAAAAAAAACACCAAAAAAAACAAGGCATCTAATGGAACTACTTTAAATATAAAAAGAACCTTGGGCCCTGCTTGGTAGCTCATGCCTGTAATCCTAGCACTCTGGGAGGCTGAGGCAGGAGGATTGCTTGAGCTCAGGAGTTCTGAGACCAGCCTGAGCAAGAGCGAGACACCCATCTCTACTAAAAATAGAAAAAAAAAAATTAGCCAGACAACTAAAAATAGAAACAAAAACTTAGCTGGGTGTGGTGGCAAGCACCTGTAGTTCCCGCTACTCAGGTGGCTGAGGCAGAAGGATTGCTCGAGCCCAGGAGTCTGAGGTTGCTGTGAGCTAGGCTGACGCCACAGCACTCAGTCTAGCCTGGGCACCAAACCAAGACTCTGTCTCAAAAAAAAAAAAAGAACCTTGGCCAGGTGCGGTGGTTCACACCTGTAATCCTAGCACTCTAAGAGGTCAAGGCGGGAAGATTACTTGAGCTCAGGAGTTTGAGACCAACCCGCAAGAGTGAGACCCTATCTCTACTGAAAACAGAAAAAATTAGCCAGGCGTGGTGGCACACACCTGTAGTCCCAGCTACTGGGGAGGGTGAGGCAGGAGGATCCGTGGAGCCCAGGAGTTTGAGGTTGCAGTGAGCTATGATGATGCCAGCGCACTCTAGCCTGGATGCTAGACTTTGTCTCAAAAAAAAAAAAAAAAAAAAAGGACCTTAAAGCTCACCTAACCTGACTTCTTACTCCACAGAAGAAACACCTTCAACAATGTTTCCCAGACAGAAGGGCCTACATATTCCAAAAGGCAAGGTCAAAGTGTAACAAGAAGAAAAAAGGAAGGATAATAAAGTTTCAGTTCTAGAGGTTAAGCTGACCTGAATTATGTAATATTTCATAAAACCAGATATTAAGACATTTATTTTCATCAGCAGTGTTCCAGTTGATAACATGACTTTTAAATTTTATAATTTAGTGATGGCCCTTCATTACCAGCATCTAGTTAAGGTTCTTCCACCATTTTCTAGGTCAAATAATCTCTGACCACTCTAAATTCAAAAAACAGAAATTATTATTAAGGCATGGGAGAAAAATAGGCTATATTTGCTACAGGCAGAAGTCATGCTTAGTCCAGGAAGAAAAGAAATTTCAAAGCTAGTAAACAAGGAAACATGAAATAAGCCAATGCACAAGATGCCTGATCCTTATTTTACCAACTTGTAGGCTTCAAGGCTTACCTTGCCTTTTGCATTTCCCGTATAAATATATTCCCCTCGCCTATCAAAAGATGCCACCACGTTCAAATCAGAGTCATCGTCTACCGGCAGAACAACATGTTTGGAATCTGAAAGGGTCAACATGACAGGAGCAGATTTCATGGGACACACGAGAACCTTGTTCCTGTTTAAAAATATGAACAGTACATTGGCTGTTGCTGTGGCATCAGCAGGCTGATTCCCTGTCCTCTTCCCTGATCCCTGTCCACACGCTCATCAACTCTCCCAGCCTCAGCAAATTTGAAATAGTGAAAACATAATTTCCAAATGTCTAGTAACAGGGAAAAGACAGTAAAATTATGGGATCTTACTTTGACAAAGAAAATATAATCATCCAAAATAAATATGAAGATATAGCAAACTAGTAAAATACGAAATAAAGTGAAAAGGCAAAATATTGATTGCAACTATATGAAAACACCTATTTGTGTGCATTTAATACGTATTGAGACATGAGGCACTATATAATAAGCTTTATACTTAAAGAGAACTTGACTGAAAGAGAACCCAGGGAAATGAAAACAATTATGTCTGGGTAATGGAATAGTGAGTAACTCATTTTCTTAAATGTAGCTTTAATATTGAACTGTTTCCCCCTCCTGAAGAAATCCAAATAGTTAAAAGGGGAAAAGGCCCAGGTCACGGCCCAGTGATTATACTTATTCCCACCTTTGCCATTCCCAAAGTCTTACTATTAGCCAGTTTTAAATTACATAATACAGTAACACTCTCCTTAAATGTATTCAGCAGAGCCAACCTACACAGAAAGATTTTATGTAGGTTTGAAGAGATGTGTGTTTACCTCCTAAAACCTTAAAATTATCCTAAGGCCAGACCTAATCCATATAGAACTAGACCCCACCCCAGGAAGGAATTGCTTAGATTAAACATACTGATCTCGTGGATGATACTGGACTTTTAAGATGGGTGAAGGGAATCGAAACCTCTGGTCGCAGTCGCCTGAAAGAACGTCCCACTGTGACACTATGTTATCAGTGGAAGCACTCACGAGCTTATGGCCATCTCGACTCCAGCTGGGGAGAAAAAGGGGTAGTACATAGTCTAAGTTAAAGTACATCATACCACTCTTCTAGATAAAATGTATAAGTCACACACATTGTCCTAATTGCACAGGTCAGCGATGTTTGTTGTTTTGTTTTTCTTAATATATACTCAAATCCACAACAAGCTTTCCCAATTAAGCAGTAAATAAAAATGTTTTCATGACGTTTTCATATCTAGTAGTGGAAGCTCTTAGTATTTCAAGTTAATACTACAAGTGTTCAGTGAAATAACAGAGATTCATGGGCTAGGCATGGTGGTGCATGCCTATAATCCCAGCACTTTGAGAGCCCAAGGCAGGAGTGTCACTTGAGCCCACGAGTTCAAGACCAGCCTGGGCACAACATAGCTAGACCCCATCTCCACAAAATAAAAAATTTTTTAAATTAGCTGGGCATGGTAGCACATGCCTATAGTCCCAGCTACTTGGGAGGCTGAGGCAGGAGGATCACTTGAGCCCAGGAGTTCGAGGCTGCAGTGAGCAGCTATGAGCCACTGCACTTCAGCCTGGGTGACAGCTTGAGACCCTGTCTCTTAAAAAAAAACTACAGTCTCATAACAATAACCCACATGCTCAGCAGGTTTCAACTGAAAATCACTTGTCACAACTCAAGAACAAAGAAAATCTTGAACTGAATAAGAAAAGACAATCAATGGATATTAATGTAGAGAAGACATAGATGTTAGAATTATCTGACAAGGATTTTAATGAAGCCATCATAAAAATGATTCGACCACCTGTTATGAACATGCCTGAAACAGATAAAAAACAAAAACAAAGTCTCGCCAAAGAAACAGAATATACAGAGAAAGAACATCAAATGGGAATTTTAGAACTGAAAAATATAATAACTGAAATAAAGAAAACTCAATAGATGAATTGAGTGGCCAGCCAATGGAGAAAAAAAGAGAAAGAATCAGTGAACTGGAAGATAGAACAATAAAAATTACCCAATCTAAACAATAGAGAGAAAATAAACTTAGGGGAAAAAAAAAAAAAAGGGAAGAAGAACAGAGCCTCAGAGACCTGTGGGACTAAAACAAAAGCAATTAATATCCATATCATCAGAGGCCTGGAAGGAGAGAACAAAGAGAGTGAGGTTTAAAAGTATTTGAAGAAATAAAGGCTGAAATTTCCCCAAATTTGGCAACAGATATAAAACCTACAGATTCAAGAAGCTGAGTAAACATCAAAACAGGATGAGCCCAAAGAAATCCACTCCCACACATACAGATAAACTTCTGAAAACTAAAGACGAAGAAAAAATCTTGAAAGCAGCAAGAGAAAAATCACACCTTTCCTACAGGGGAACAAGATGTCAAATGACAGCAGATTTCCCATCAGAAGCCACGGAGGCCAGAATGAAGCAGCACGTTTTTCAAGTGCTGAAAGAAAAGAACTGTCAACCCCGGAACAAAGGGGTCAATCAAGACATTTGTTGCCAGCAGATGTACCCCTAAAAGAACTAAATAAAGTTCTCTAAATGGAAAGGAAAAGATAAAAGAAGGAATCTTAGAACATCAGGAAGGAAGAAAGAACAATGAAAAGAGTATAAAAATATGGGCAAATGAAATATTTTCTCTTTTTGAGTTTTGATGTTTAAAGCAAACATGTAACGCTGTCTTATGTGGGTCTCAATGAATGTAGAGGGAATACTTAAGACAATTATACTATACACAAGGGAGAACAAGGAGACAAAAGGAAGGTAAAGTTTCTATACTTCACTTGAACTGGTAAAATGTCAACAACAGCAGGCTGTGATAAGTTATGGATGTATGATGTAATACCTAGTAACCACTAAAAAGCTATTCAAAGAAATAAACTCAAAAACACTATAGATAAATCAAACTGGAATTCTAAAAACTTGTTCCAGTAACCCACAGGAAGGCAGAAAACAGAGACACAAAAAACAGAGGGAACAAATAGAAAAAGAAACCTGATACAAATTTACACAAATTTTGAAAGGGAGAGGAGTTGCTACTGAGGAATTTAGCAGGCAATATAATCTCCATGGTTAAGAACACGGCTCAAAAGTCAGATTTTTGCTGAAGCCTAGACATTACTACCTTATAGCTCTATGATCTTATGCAAGTTATATAACCTTTATGAGCTTCAATTTCCTCAGCTACCTGCAGAGAATTAAAGTTAGTACATATAAAACTCTTAGCCCAATGCCTGGCACATAATAAGTGCTCCAAGAATATTAATAATTATTTGTAACAGAGATAAGATATACTCCCAGACTCAGGACTCCAGGGACAGAAGGTGGTAGGGGTGAGCTAAGGAAGTGGGTATGGAGGATTAAGTTCAAGTTTGCACACAAAAGGGCTCTGGTACCTCTCTCCCACCGGCTCTAGAACACCTGTAGTCAGGATTTCCCTTAATTAAGGCAATTAAAGAAAACTTCCAGAGAATGTGAACCCCCAAGAAGAGGCCTAAAGATGTTAAAACATGAGGGTTCACCACAAAAAAGCCAGCAGCTCACCCAATTTCAGCTGATGAGGGTAAGAGGGCGGGTTAAAATTCAAACACACTGTAACAGGAAGCCTATAATTAATTTCGGAATGTGAGGTATGTATCAGAAGAAACAGTCCCCCAAAACAGAACTCCACTGGGAATGGCATAAGATTGAGAGTGAGGAGAAATAAGGGAAAGGTTCTGTTGCTAATTTTATAAGTCTTTAAAAGCACAATTTGACTACAGAACAAAATGTTTGCTATAATTCCATTTTCCCTTTAAATGCTTCTACAATGTTATATATTTTTTCTTTCACAGTAAGCTTGTATTTCTGTTATAATGGAGAGAGAACTGATTTTAAAAATTAAGGTATAAACAGAAGTAAAAACTACGAGAGACTCCTCTCATTAAAAAAATTTATTCTTCCAATTCTAAACTCCATAACTCAAGAATTAGGGATTACCATACTTTCTTCTCACATCTGAAAATTCTATTTCTTTCCCAAAGACAGGTCTTCACTAAGAATCTTAAAAAGCATTTAAGTTCTACCCATGGCCCCCACTCAGCGCCTAAATTTCTTCTGTACCATCCTCAAAAGGAGGCAGCAAGCCTAAGCAGGGACAGTCCCACTGAAGGTCTTTCCTGGACCATCTATCCCATCCGTACGTAGCACCTCTGCTTGAGAGTTCTTTACTCTGAGAAAACATACGTTTCCTTGTAACTTTGATTCACTACCTACTAGTTCTGTTTCTCCTTTCTGGGCCATTTTTTTCCGTCTTCCACAAATCAGCTCTCTGATAGCTGACAACAGCTACCATACTTATATAAAACTTCTCTTGCTGAAACTTCCTCAGTCCCTAACATGTTCAGATGTTACACAAAGATTAAAATAATACTTAAAGGTATATTCTGGGCCTGGCACGGTGGCTCATGCCTGTAATCCTGGCACTCTGGGAGGCTGAGGTGGGAGGACTGCTTGAGGCCAGGAGTTTGAGACCAGCCTGAGCAAGGGCAAGACCCCACCTCTACAAAAAATAGAAAAATTAGCCGGGCATGGTGGCGCACACCTGTAGTTCCAGCTACTCGAGAGGCTGAGGCAGGAGAATCACGTGAGTCCAGGAGTTTGAGGTTGCTGTGAGCTATGATGACGCCACTGCACTCTAGCCCAGGCGACAGAGTGAGACTCTGTCTCAAAAAAAAAAATTAGGGAACAGTTAAATAATTACGATGCATGTATACTATGCAATACTATATAGACAATTATTTAAAATAATGAGACACAGAGAAAGATCCACTATATGTTAAGTGGAAAAGCAAGCTACAGAACAAAATATATGGTATGGCTCTATTTTTGTTTAAAAACGTGGATATATGTATTTATGTTGTCCTATACAGAGAGAAAAAGATATAACTATATCTTACAGATAAGATATATTCCATACTCTTTAACAGTGGTTACTACAAGAAGTAGACAAAGGACTTTCACTTTTTACTTTGCATACTTATATTTGATTTTTTTAAAAAAGTGTTTAAAAATCAAGTATAGGTTTTGTGGTTTTAAAAAGTTAAAAATGTTGGAGTAGGAGACAAAAACCTCTGGCTGTTCATACTCTTTGACCACCTAACAACACACTTCTGGAAGTCTACTGTAATGCAAAATCATAGATCAAATGCCTGCTGTGCATCTCCACCAAGACACCCCCATTCATCCAACAAACACCCAAATGCTTACTACATTGCAGGTACCATGCTAGAAGCTGGGAACGTGGCAGCGAAGTGGCAGACAAGGTTCATATGCTCACTGCATTTACCATCTTACAGCGAAGATGCTCATAAAAACAATTATTTGTAATAAAATACCATATATATAATAGGAGACATGCAACTATGATCTCAAACTCACTACTTTCCCCTCAAATCTTACATTAATGAATATCTTCAACCAAGCCAAAAACCTGAGAATCATTTTTACTTTTCCAATTCACTCATACCTCTAATCTAATTAATAACTAAGTCCTCTTATTTCTACCATTTCTTGTATTTGTCTCACTTGGCTCCAATCCTGTTGCAACTCTCATCATCTCTAGCCTAGATAGCAGCAGTTCTCCTAGCTTCATTCACAGTCCCCTTCAATCTCTTTTCCCACGTGTTGCTCTAAAGATCTTTCTAAAATAAAAGCTCAAGCAGAGCACAGTAGCTCACGCCTATAATCCTAGCATTTTGGGAGGCTGTGGCTGGAGGATTGCCTGAGGCCAGGAGTTCAAACTCAGCCAGGCATGGTGATGCACACCTGTAGTCCTAGCTACGCAGGAGGCTGAGGCAGGAGGATCGCTTGAGCCCATGAGTTCCAGGCTGCAGTGAGCTATGATCATATCACTGCACTCCAATCTGGGCAACAGAGCAAGACCCTGTCTCTAAAAAAAAAAATAAAAGATCATCATGTCATTTTCCCACCAAAATCTTTTAATAACTTCACAGTACATACAAAGCAAGGTTCAGATTCATGAGTATGGCATACAAGGTTCTCCATAAGGATCTCGGCTCACCTTGGCTCTTGCCATATCATTATCTCCCACACCACAATCCAGCCACCTTGAAATAGCTATAGTTCCCCATCTTACCATACTTGTTTCAAGCTGACATGCCCTTGCCTATACAGTGCCCTTGACCTGGAATACACATGGCAAACAACTATTCATCCTACAAGTTTGAGGGTAGAAACTGTCTCACCTATGAAGCCTTTTCTGTCCTCTGATACAACTAATCACTTCCTTCTTTGCACCTTCACCTCCACTAAAATCTCAAACATGTTCTCATATAGGACCTACAAAGCTTTATTACATGTACCTGTACCCACCCTAATAATCAAGAATTTCTCATTTGTTTTTGTATCACCAGTGCCTAACATAGTACCAGGAATGTAATTCATGTCCAACAGTTGCAGAACAAATGAATATATGAGAGAAAAACTTGATGCACAAAGATGTTCACTAAATACTAAGTAACAGAAGAAAAAAAAATATGGTTAAGTAAATTACAGTTTATTTATCAGAAGATATGTAGCCATAAAAAGAGTTTTTAAAGGCTACTCAAGCAGGAAAATATCTAGACAGTGTTAGGAAGAAAAAAGCACAATATAAAAGAATATAGCACTACCACAAACTATGCTTTAAAAAAACTACAGAAACTTATCAAAATATTTATAGTATTAACATTTAGGTAGTAAGACTATGGAAAATATCAGTTATTTCTACTTTTATTTTCCATGATTTTCTAAAATGATGAGTATATTACTTTATAATAAAAATACACACACTGTTTTTTTGGTTTTTTTTTTGAGACAGAGTACTGCTCTGTCTCTCTGGCTAGAGTGCAGTGGCATCATCACAGCTCACTACAACCTCAAACTCCTGGGTTCAAGCAATCCTCCTGCCTCAGCCTCCCTAGTAGGTGGGACTACAGGCCACACTCAGCTAATTTTTTCTATGTATAGTAGAGATGGGGTCTCACTCTTGCTCAGGCTGGTCTCGAACTCCTGATCTCAAGTAATCCTCCCATCTTGGCCTCCAAAAGTGCTAGGATTACAGGCATGAGCCATCAGCATCTGGTCACACATCTTTAATAGGGAGGCATTCTAAAATTAAACTATGATGATGGTTGCACAACTCTGAATATACAAAAACCCATGAATTGTATACTTTAACTGTATGAATTTTATGTTATATGAATTATACATACTTCTTAAAGCTGTTTAAATCTTTACTGCAAGAATACACAAAAAGAAACACAAAGGAGCTGGAAGGAACCTGAGAGATCATCCACGCCAGTGCTCCCATTTTGCATATTAAAGTTCTGGCCCAAGCCACCAGTATGTTAGTGGCCAAAACTAGACTGGAATTCAGGCCTGCTCTCATTCTATGTTTTGTAATACACTACTGCTTCCATTCAGACAAAAGGAAATAGTTACAATTTAATTAATCTGATTAGGGGCTTTTTGTTAGTCCCAAATTCATTTAAAAAAATGCTGCCCCAAAATAAAATTTTCTGAAGCAAATGGTTTCAGAGAATAAGAGTAAAATCAATGAGAATTTATATAACAGCAGATTTCAGCTATTTCTCTATTTGATAGAAAGTCTTAATAACTATATTTCACTGAAGGAACAGGCAGGCTTATGATCACTAAAACTGCTGGAATTCAGTAACTCACACAAAGCTGGACTAGATGACTTTCAAGCTTCTGTCCTAACCAAGACTTTTTATTTGAAATGAAAGGTAAGTATCACAATTATACTACAGCTGCAATATTTCATTTCAATATTGAGATATTCTCAGAGCCTGACAGAGATCCATATTACAACGAGTTTCTCCCCACAAAGGTGCTTCAGGGACAGCATGGGTTCAGGGTCTACATAAACTATGAGAAATTGTATTACTAGTGGCTGAATATTTAAAATCCAAATATTAAAATGCCTACATTGGCAAATACAGTCATCATTGATTCTCTTCATATTTAACATATTAATTTAAAAATTCCTTACCATAAAGAACAGACTGGATGGATGTGTGCACTAATTATTTTAGCAATGCCTCTTGTCAAGAAATCCCAGATGACAATTCGGCCATCATTACAGCCAACTGCAAGCAGTGTGCCCCACCTGTTAAAGGTGCAAGTCAGGGCCATGCTGATACAGTCCAAAGTTCCATCAGCCTCCTAAAAATTAAAACAAATACAAGAATACAGACAATAATAGCCAGGCAGTCAAATTATTTCCTGAAATTTCTTATCATTTATGAGACTTCTATTGAATTTAAATTATAATGCATACCACAATAATCTCCATGTGGTAGATTTTTATCCCTATTAAAATACCTTCTTATACCTATTAAAATAGCTGAAATGAAGAAATATTTATAAATGCCAACCATGGATTTTTGGAAACAGATGTGATCAATCCCTTACGTTACCACTATAACTTTGTACAACTTTCTGGAAGGCAAATCAGCAAAATAAATATAATAGAAGTCATTAAAAGAGTCATACCTATTGACCCAGTAATCATAGTTCAGAGAATTTATTCCAAGAAAAAGTATTTAAAACAAAAAACCCTGGAATAGCCTACATGTATAGCATTAGGGAAGTCAAATTATTTTATATGAACATCAAGCCATTTTAAATAAACACAATGACTATACTGAAACAGACTCAAGTGTTATAAAATATTTTTACACTTAAGTAAAGTACAGGCCAGGCACAGTGGCTCACACCTGTAATCCTAGCACCTAAGAGGCTGGGGTAGGAAGATCGCTTGAGGTCAGGAGTTCGAGACCAGCCTAAGCAAGATAAGAACCCTGTCTCTACTAAAAATACAAAAAAAAATTAGCTGGGCAACTAAAAATAGAAAAAAATTAGCCAGGCCTGGTGGTGTATGCCTATAGTCCCAGCTACTCAGGAGACTGAGGCAGGAGGATCGCTTGAGCCTGGGAGTTTGAGGTTGCTGTGAGCTAGGCTGATGCCATGGCACTCTAGCCAGGGCAACAGAATGAGACTCTGTGACCAAAAAAAAAAGAAAGAAAGTACAGTACACTTACAGCATACATATTATTACTGTAAAAACATGATCAAAACTAGAAAAGCACACAGGAAAAAAAAAACTTGTACAGGTAATGGTGCTGTTTGTGGAAAAACCTTCGATAAAGTGTTTGTTTTTTTTTTAATTTAAAGGAAAATGAACTGTAAGATTACAACATTATGGTAAGATTTCCAGTCAATATTGCCTATCTATTTTCCCCCAATCAAAATTATATTTAGTTCCTTATCATGGCAAAAGATGTATTATCACACTTAATGTTTCTTTGTCAAAAACAAGGACCAAAAAGTATTTTCCATACTAACAAACCACAAGTAGTTACCATGTTCCTAAAAATCACAAGAAAACTATATTCTTACCTCTGGATAGTTCTGCCCAAAGGACTCTGCAACAAAGCAAAGAAAGAGTTAATGGAACATGTGCCACACACTTGCAAGGATCACAGAAGTCACCAACAGCACACAGCAGTGACTGGCAAAGGGAAGGGAGGAACTGACGCCCTGTCAGGGGCTCCATGAGGTCGCACCTGTTTCCATTATCATACTGAGATGTCTTTTTTACTTTCATTGTCTCCTAAGAATACAGATGAGTTTTCCTGAGGCTATGTGACCTGTGATATTGGAATAGAGTGAATGCAGAAGCAGATGGGGGAATCCATGCCAACTTCTACTGAGGCAAACTTTAAGGAGACTGGTAAAAATGGAAAACAATGCCATTCTTCTCACTAAATATTTTTTGTTTTCAAAAACAAAATATTTACATAAACATGTAATGAATTTATTATGGTTACTTTTAAACAATAAGCTTTAAAAACACTATCTCAGTTTTAACTTCTAAACTGGTAAACATCAGTAGATATAACCCACATAAACAAAAGCTCTTCGGGGGTCCTCAACTTCTGAGAAATGTAAAGGGATCCAGAGACCCAAAAAGTTTGAGAACTGTTGATATATCCAGGTCTAGCAATACTCTTTCCCTACCATACCCTTTGGGCATTTCACGATTTATTTCTGTATTTACTAAAATGAAAAGCAAAGAAAGGCAAGAATCAAATCAGTCAAATTATCTTAAGTACCAACTACTCTCTGAAACCTTTATTGCAGCAATCACTCTCCTTCCTAATAATGGCATTTAGGTTGTAACACAATCTGGTGGTTGACTAAACGCAAAATTCTCTATATTCATTACTAACAATCCTATCCGTAGATGCTGAAAAAAACATTCATCAGCCATTTTGAGTAAAAGAAATAGAAGACTACATAACTGCTTTTAAAAAAACTAGGCCGGGCGTGGTGGCTCACACTTGTAATCCTAGCACTCTGGGAGGCTGAGGCAGGAAGGATTGCTTGAGCCCAGGAATTTGAGGCTACAGTGAGCTATGATGATGCCACTGCACTCTAGCAACAGAGCAAGACCCTATCTCAAAAAAAAAAAGCCCTTTTATATGAGGAAGGAAAAAAGTCTAAAAGGATAGACTTCACTAAATATTTGGGGAGAGAGGAGAAATAATTTTTTCTGTATGTGTATTTGTATTGTTTCCACTGTTTTGACAAATATGTACTATGTTAATTTGAAAAGCATTAAATGAAAGAACTTCAACAGGTCAAAGATCCATGGGCCTTTCCAGATGTAAATTCACGCTGGCTCATCATTTCTTTGAAGTGCTCAAACTTCCATTCATTCATTCTTTCATTTAAATACAGGGTCTGCATATGTGGCCCAGGCTGGAGTGAGGTGGCTATTCATAGGCGCGCCCATAGGGCACTACAAGCCCTGAGCTGGGCTCAAGGGATCCTCCTGCCTCAGCCTCTGGAGTAGCTGAAACTACAGGTGTTTGCCACCACACCCTGCTAAACTTCCATTAATAAATGGAATAAATTTACATCTAGAAAGGCCCATGGGTCTTCAACAGTTACCACTTAGTGAATGGGCCAGATCCTGCACTAGAACTTATTTATATTATCTCATTCAATCCTCTAAATTCACTATTAAATGGGTACTATCACGCTTCATTTTATAGATGAAGAAAGTCGGACTTAAAGATTGTCGTTTCCTAAGTTCATTTAAAAACTGGCAAAATTGGGATCTGAAGCAGAAACCACACTTTTCACAAAAACTACAATAAAAAGTCTCTAGAATCTTGCCTGAATTTGACCTCAAGGTTACTACTTTATGATTTGCAAAACACACCTGCCCTTTATTGAAAGTTAATTTGCCCATCTCCTTTGGGCATGTTTTCCTCGAATCCTCGAAGATCACTAACAGTGACTTCATGTGCAAGCTCCTTCAGGGCCCAGCAATGTAATTCAACCAAGCAAGGAGCCAAGTGACCTACCCAAAACCTCTACCTATTGAGGGCTTTTCTTGGCAACTTCACTTCATTCTATTTGTTTTGAAAAACCATCCTTTTTGCCAAAGGCAAAAAAAAATAAGAATTTAAGCATTCCACTTCCCCTTTGCCTATAAAGCCCATAGTAGGCACACAAAAGATAACTCAGCGTTAAATGAATCAATCTGGCATTGCACCATCCAGCCCAAGCAGAAGACTTCCTTGTTCTTCATATTCCCACATAACATTGAAAACCCTTTCTTGTTGCATTTTTACAATCTTGGCTTTTAATCACATTAGCTTTCCTAACACTGTTCGCCAGTGCTGCCCTCATCTGTTCACCTCACATATGCCCCTCTTGTATGTGCCCTTTCAGAACGTGAGCTCAGACAGCTTCCAGTGCAATCACACCAGCTTCTTCAGGCACCTCCTCCTTTTTTCCCCGTTAGGATCCTTTCCCCAAACTGCAGTTTAGCTTTCCAGGTCTCTCAAGCCTTCTTCCTCCCAGTCTCATGACATGGAATAATGTCTGTTCTCTGAATTACTTAACATCCACCTCCTTACAGATTTGATTGCCATGAGCTCTAAAATTTCATGGACCTTTTCTCCCACTAGTCCTATTATTTCTACTTGCCAACAAATTCCTCCCTATTATAATAGTTTAGGTCCAGAGTAGCAATTTCCATCTGCCTCCTCTAACAGGTGCTGGCACTATCAGTATTTCTTTTTAGAGAAATGCAACTTGCAGGTGTCTAGATGATTGAGCCCATTCCACCCCCAGCCCATCACCACTGTAATTACATGTCCCTGGCTCCAGTCTGGCCTCCCTCAATCTTTCACAAAGCTGCCAGAGCCAGATGTCTAAGCCCGAAATCATGTCACTCACCTGCTAAAACCTTCCTTGCTAAGTAATATACAAAACTCCTAAGTATAATTTTAAAACGTAATTTCAATCGGGCCCCAACCAGTATTTTCCATTTATCTTTGACTAATTCCCCATCAGCACCTAGTATAGAACCTGGAGTAACCCACCCCACCCCCCAGCACCAGCTGCAGATTACTGACCATTTCCTGAACATACCACACATATTAATGCCTCACAACATTTGCCCCTACTGTTCTCTCCACTGGAAATTATCTTCTCCAACTTGTCCCTCTGAAAAAATCCTACTCCATCTTCAATGTCTAGGTTAAGTGGCACTTCCTCTGTAAAATCATCCCCAAATTCTAGTGTCAGTCCCACCAACAATGCAGACGCAATTGCTCTTAATTGCTTTCAGCTGGATTTCCATAAGCCTTCCTTTACTATGGATCCATATTATACAGTTACTTATGCTTGTCCCTTCTCCTAGCTCCACGTTTTTACCAGGGCAAAGGTGGTATCTTATTTCAATGTTTTTCAAACAGAAGCACTCAATCCACCATAAATGGATAAATCAATACAGTGAGTTGCAACAAGTGTTTCAATACATTAGAAAAGAAAATATCAGCACACTGAGCCCGACAAGGATTTAAGTATAATTTCGAGAAATTTAGTTAAATGTGTATGTATGTAAAATGGGTTAAGATAGAAACTATATTTCCTACTGTAATTTGTAGTAAAAATAAGTTTTAAAAACTATCTTATTTAACTTTGTATCTCCAGTGCACACTGCCTGATACAGAGCACGGGAAACATGGTTGCAGAAGTAAAATTAGTATCTCACCTATGGGCCACCTGAACGAGCACACTGAAAACACATTATCACTCATTTCCTTTATCTGCCCAGATGTCCTTTAGTATGCTCCCACAATCACATCACTTCTGTTCCTTTCTCCTTTTTATCTGTAACCATTAACTTTCTGGCTTCAAAACTCAGTCATTTTCACAGAGATTTTATCTTCTGGACCCAAACCTTTTAAATTGTCTAACCTTCCAATGCTAAACATTCCTTCCTAAGTGTCACTCTCATGAATCTGCTTTATCACTCAATAAAACCCTTTCTTGCCCCCATAGGTAGGGCAGGAGACTAGTCTGAGCCCAGGGGCATGTGCACTGTCGCTGCTGGTAGCCGCAGGGTTGGGAACTGAGGGCCACACCTGACACTCAGACAAAACCCAGGGCCTGAGGAGGCCCCTCTCTCTGGTAGGGCTTTTTTGATGCGGAGCAACCACTCAAATGGCCACCTTCCTTCGACAGTGGCCAAGGGGACGTCTCTGAAACCTAAGGAACCCCCCCAAGCAAAGGCCAGTCTTCCCTCTCCCTTTCCTACACCAGTTAGTAAGAGAGTGTTTGGAAGAGGTCTTGGAAACCAAGTCCTCTCCTAGCTTTCAGCTTTCTGCTCTGGGGCTTCCCAAGACCCTAGTGTAGGGATGGTGGAGGCGAGGCGATCTGAGTGGTAACTAGGGACCAGGGCCGAACAATGCCCTTGGAAGGCTTAACCTCCCCGGATGGAGATGGCCCAACCTGTGAGTGGTTGCACAGGGGATGTGAGTAGGAGCAATGGCATGAAACACAGCCAGAGAATGCTATGGCTTTCTTCTTGCCCTCTTTCATTTTTTCCTTCTTGGTGCAGCCTCGTGAAGAGACTCTTACACCATCTTAGAAGCATGGTAGAAAGCATCTTTGTTTCTCGGGGAAGCAGCTGTACTTCTCCGTCCTTAGCTTTCAGGATGGGAGTAAATGAGGGTAGCTGCCATTTCCATCCTTCCAATCACAGGGGAAGAGTCTAAGATACCAGCGGATACAATCTTCACACCAAAACAGTCTCAAGGAATCACTGCCATAAAGCAGATCTAATTCAGTGATTCCAAACCTGTTTCATATTTTCATAAGCACCTGAGTTCCTTTCTTTTTAATTCCTCCTCTACCTAGGTCCCTTCTTTTTAATTTCTACTCTTCCCCCACCCGCTGTGATTAGAATGATTTTGTATCCCAAATAAAGTATAAAATACTTAAATAAAAAAAAAAAGAAAATCCTTTCCCAAGACCCTACTACCTCTTTCAAAGTACTAGCCTATCACCTTTCCTCCATCCTTAACTTTTTAAAAATAAGGGTCAACTTTTGCCTCTATTGTCTCCCAAACCTTTCTAAAGTCATCGTAATCTGGCTTCTGCTCCAGTTGCTGAGGGGCCCCAAGCTGCCCAAGGACTAAACAGAGCAGCCCCTTCTCAGCTCTCAGCCTCAACTCCTCTACAACTGGCTTCTAAGAAAAGGTCCCACACCAACCTGTATTCTCTTCCACCTCTACATGGATAACATACGGACGGCACCTGAAAGTGTGCCTTGCTCACAGTAAGTACTGTATAACTGTTAGCTAATTTATTATATCATCATTTATTCCTCCCCTTACCCCCTAAGCATAGGTAATTTTTCAAAATTCTGTCCTTGGAAATTTTCTTTTCCATCTCTTCCACTTTCTCCCTTGATCATGTCCTCTACTCACAAGGTTTCAATTAGCCCACCTGTAGGATTACAGATCTTTCTCATAAATCCAAACCTGTCTCCTGAGCCCAAGTTCCACACTCAACATATCTAAAGCTAACTGTCTTTTCCCAATGTCCTTAAATTTTATCATTAGCACCATTATTCGCTCACATCATTTTTCAGTTCACTCTCTTCCTCACCACCAATACATGCAATTAATTCTCTAATTTGTCATCTCTACCTCCTCAGTGTCTTTTCTTTCCATGTCCTAGCTCAGGCCTTCCTTATCATTCATCTACTCTAGCCCTCCAAACTGGTTTTACAGCCCTCCAAGACTCAGCTATACACTGCTGTCAGATAACCCTTACAAAATCGTAACTCTATTTGAATTACCTACCAGGTCAAAACCCTTAAATTGATTTAGTCTACCTTCCTTAAAAACCATAAACTTTTCAGCTTGGAACTCAAGAGCCTACATAAAATAGAAGGCACCAACCCCATTTCTTGGGCCTTCTTTTATTCACAGTACCTACAACAACCTGGCAAAGGATAAATATTCTTTAGGTCTTCTCTTACTGATGCATTAGCTCAAACATATTCCTACTGAGCATTCCCTCCCCCCATATCTCCATCTCCTGTTGATATTTTAGCAACCTTAAAAGTCCATTTGAAATTCCAACTCCTCCACAGGTTTTGGAAGATTTGTTTTTGTTTTCCTGATTGCCTTTCTTCCTCTGCCCCAAAGATATTCATTCCCTCTTCCAGACATTCTTAGCAATTGGTAATGACCCTTACAGGTCTGCCTACATTCTGCAACACACCACGACTGTTTACATAATCACCTTAAACTCTGCTTAAAGAAAAGCTCTCTAAAGGCAAACACCATTTCTTAAGTATCTCTGTGGCCCTTTGGACAGTCAACACATCTTCTTAATTTTTCTTTAAGAGAAACCTAACCATTAAGGACAGCAAGTCATGCAGGAGTTCTTGAAAACCTCAGACATCCCTAGGCTACCATGCTAAACATAACCTAACAAAAGCCCAGAAAAAAGGACTTACAGTTTTTAAACAATTTGGGTAAAAGACAAGAGAAAATGACTCAAAATGAGGGTGACAAAAGGCAACTGCTTCGTAGTTCACACCCTGATGTTTTACGCACTGTCCCTAGTAGTAAAAGACCATAAATAGGGAGTCAAGATAACTAGATTCCAGTGCCAACTATGCCATTTACTTGCTTAGCGCCTGGTCACGACCCTCTGAGCCTTTCTTCATCTGTTCAATGAGAGACTTCTACCAGAAGATCTTCAAGTCCCCTCCTTAGACATCCCTTGTTTCTATAAAGAGACTTACCCTATCTAGGCACCCAACCCCCTGACAAGTCTCCAAAGCTTCATCCCAACCCTCACTTCTTCAGATTCCATCTCCAACAACTCTGGTCCTGCCTGATCTGGGCTACTGCGATCCTTGTAATCACAGCTAAGTCACAAACTGTCCCTATCGTTCCACAATTGATCTGAAAGTGGCCTCGGGAAAGGCAATGCATTCTATCTGGGCAAAAACTGGGT
Source organism: Varecia variegata (assembly GCA_028533085.1). Taxonomy (NCBI): domain Eukaryota; kingdom Metazoa; phylum Chordata; class Mammalia; order Primates; family Lemuridae; genus Varecia; species Varecia variegata. Next base: position 20,226,563 of record CM052450.1, on the reverse strand, counting down.
TTCCTCCTGCTGCTGATGCTCCATATCAGGTGTGCCCAATGAGCCATCGCAGAAGTGTCCCTAAGGTTGCAGCCTGACTCCCCTCCCACCGGGGTTCCCTCCTTTCCAGTACCAAGGCGTTCTCCAATATGCAGCCACAGCCCTCCTCACCCAGCAACTCGAGGTTCATCCCTGCGGACTCCGGCCGCCCGGTCTCAGCTCCGGCAACGACGCCTTCTCCCCTGCTCGCTTCGGAGACCTGCGTCTAAGTCCGGGGCGCCGCGAAAAGCCTGGCGCAAGCTCCGGAGACTTTCTGACTTAGAAGGCCCCGCGGCTTCCGCTTTCTGCCCCCGCCTTCCTGATTCGTTTCAAGTGGGCTGCCCACATATACGCCTAACCAAAAAGAAGTATAAACTCTCTTGGAATCAATTCATTGTGACCTTTTATAAGGTATCAAAATGTTATCGTCACTCGGGACTTTAACAAGTGCAAGCATTTGAGGCTATTTTCTCCGGGAACATGTAGATGAGCTAAAAATTCCAGGCATATAGCGAACCTACTAGGCCTTGCTCTGTGGTGTGTTCAGCCGCGGCGTCCGGGCGGGCCGCCTGGACCCGGCAGGAAGGTTCCGGGCAAGTCCTCCTGGCGTAGAAAGCCGGGAGGTCGGCGTGCGGCGCAGGGCTGCGGAGCGCCGCTGACTTTGCCGGGGCGCGTGCTCCCCGTGTTGTATGCGGGAAAGTTGCTGTGCGTCTGACTCAGTCTCGGGACAATTTTTTCACATTTGTAAAGATATGCCATTGATCCTACAGAAAGGCACGATAGCGTTTGTTAGGCCCATCTATGTTAGGATGATAAAAACCTTTTCTGAGGTCTTAGCCATGTAGCCAGCGTTGACCAGGATGGCGTTGACCAGGGTACTGTGAACAAGAATCGGAATGAGAGGTGGACGGAGCTCCTCGGAGCTCAGTCACGCAGAACTGTGATGAGATGCACAAAGCAATGAGAGAAGGCCTGTTGATAGTAACTAACAAAGGGGCGAGTTTTACATAAACAAATTCCGACTGTAGATGATGTGGGCCATCACAAAAAAGAACCAACAGCAGAGACGAGGCTCGCTGCAGAAAATAGCAGTTGAGCTAGATCTCCCTATGTAAATATAGTGCCGGTAATCCCAGCTCCACCTCTTGTGCAAAATGTTATTCTCTGTGCCTCAGTTTTCTTGTATTTAAAATGGGGATGATCATAGTAATAGTATTTGCAGGAATATTGTGAGGATTAAATGAGTTAACACTTATGAAGCACCTAAAATATAGCAAGCACCCAGTAAATATTAGCTATTATTTACAAAATACTTTCCCCTTGAAGCTAGTAGGGTAGGTATTAGCCTTATTAGACCAAGTACAGTAATTGAGGCTCAGAGATACTAGGAAGCTTACGCTCCTCCAAATATCCAAAACATTGCCAAAATGCCATCCAAAACATGGCACTAGCAACAATGGTACGGAGTATTTCCTCATACTCTTATAATCATACTGTCAATTCTCTGTCCTTCGGATAGATGAAAAAAAATGTCATGGTTACATTTATTTCTTAATGAGGATAAACAACTTTTCACAAATACAAATGAGTATTTTTCTCTTCCATGAGGTGATCTGTTTGTGTCCTTTGCCTATGTTTTGGATGGAGTATTCATCTTGTAGGATTTTTTTCTTTTTTTTTGAGACAGAGTCTCACTTTGTCACCCAGGCTGGAGTGCAGTGGTACACCACCACTCCTCACTGTAACCTTGAAGTCCAGAGTGGCTAGGACTACAGGTGCACACCACGATGCCCAGCTAATTTTTTGTAGAGATGGGGTCTTGCTATGTTGCCCAGGCTGGTCTTGAACGCCTGGCCTCCCAAAGTGCTAGAATTACAAGTATGACCCACCATGCCTAGTCATCTTGTAGGATTTTTCAGCAAGGAATATATCGGTGTTTAAGAAATAAAACTTAAGCATGGTGGCGCATGCCTGTAGTCCCAGCTACCCGGGAGGCTGAGGCAGGAGGATCGCTTAAGCCCAGGAGTTTGAGGTTGCTGTGAGCTAGGCTGACACCACGGCACTCACTCTAGCCCAGGCAACAGAGCGAGACTCTGTCTCAAAAAAAAAAAAAGCTAAACCACAGCTGATACATCCATACTCATCAACAAAAGGAATAAACTTTGATAGACAAAACAATTTCGATGGATGTCAAAGGCATTATGCTGAGTGAAAAAAAAAAAGCCAACCTCAAAAGATCACATATTATATGATTTCATTTATTTAATATTTTCTAAATGACAAAATTATAGAGACAGAGAACAAGTAGTGGTTGCCAGGAATTAGGGATGATGGGGCGGAGGAGGGTGGGTGTGGCTTTATAGGGCTACCAAGAGGCAGATCTGAATAGTTCTGTACCTTGATTGACAGGGTGGTTCCATGGATCTACACAAAGAGGTGTGGATGTGATAAAATGACATAGAGCTATACATACATCATACCAATGTCGATTTCTTAGCTTTGATATTGTTACATAACTATTGGAGAAAACTAGGTGAAGAGTACATGGGACCTCTCTGCACCTATATTTGCAACTTCCTGTGAATCTATAATTATTTTCAAAATAAAGAGTTAAATAAAATAAAATAGCAACCCAACCCCCATCCCTGCCACTATTATCCCCTATTACTTTAGCTTAGCACTCATCGTGGTTACACTATTCCATCAGTTCTAAGATGCACATTTTTTTCTCACTTTGACATCTAAGAAATGCTGTGTGTTACAATAAATAATTGTTTTGTTAGGAATAACACCCACTGTTGCTGAGCTCTGTGAGAGCATGGAGGAACGTGCTTTATCTCACTGCTCACACTGCAACCCGCTCCATGAATAAATTTCAAGGACCCCCTATGTGTTTTTTATAATCCTCTCCCTTAACTAACTCCGTGCCCTTTTGAGTTGTTTCCCAGAAATGATGGATTTTCTGCAAAAGAGTTGAGATTCTGAAGGCCCCCAGGGAAGACTGCCTGACACCGTGGGCTCACATCCCCCCTCAACCTGCCCCAAGGCACACGCCCTTCCTTAAAAAAGCACATGATCTCCATTAGTCAGAAAGACAAATTTGACGCAGCTTCTCCCTTTCTTCCAGCAAGAAGTCTGCTGTACTGAAAAGTCCTTTCTTCCTTGGCAGTCCTCCTGGTCTCAATAATTGGGTCTTTGTGGGACGAGCAGCTGGACCTATACCAAAACCCCCTGGAGGTTTTGACAACAGCGTGATACCCAGATTTCGGGTCAGTGCCTGGCAGTTAATAAATACAGAAAGGAGGGAGGTGGATAGTGAGGGGAGATCAGAAAGTGCCTTCTCTTTGCCGCAGGTGAATCTACCTTGAAGAAGTGAGTCTAGAGCGGCACAAAGCTCCGTGCTCAAAGATGCTCCAGTGTTACTCACAAGGGCAAAAAGCTGGAAATAGCTTCAACGGCCCACGCTCAGGGGTCTTCTTTTTAGCACATTCTTTGCTAAATTCTTTGTCTCCTTTTTCTTTCTCTAACTAAAATGTGAATGGTCCCCTAATGACACCACCTTTCCTGTAGATTTTTAAAGTAGAGGAGGATTTAATTCTCACCTTCGTAAGGTCTAGAAATATGGTAGGTCTCCCCATGGTAGGTCTCCCCAGTGCCTCTTCCAAACCGTTTCTTCTTCCTGAAAAAAAATCCCGATCCTTTGAAGGCTCTGCCCTTAAATGCCACCACCCCCTGTTCCTCTTCGTTGCTATTAACAACTCTCCCCCTCTTCCCCCCAATTCGCTGAATATTTTAGCATAGGGTTCATGGTCTTCCTGTCTCCTTTTTTTCTTTCATCATTCTCCTCCATCCGCAGGTTTTGCCCAGCGCTGTGGCCTCCCGGTTTCTGTGCCCTTTCACCTCCAGTGAGCTCTGTCTTCACTCCGCTCCAGCCTCCCACTCCCAGGGTCACATGCTCAATCCCGCCACCATAGCGTCCCATTTTCTAAATCCCACATCCTATTCCCCCAGCCCTTTGTAATCACCTGTGATGGTTAATTTTACCTGTCAACTTGGTGGAGAGCCACAGTGCCCAGATAATGTGGTCAAACATTATTCTGGAAATTTCTGTGAAGGTATTTTTTTCTCTTATTATTTTTGACACATAGTAATTGTACATATTTATAGGATACAGTGTGGTATTTCAATACATGTATACAATGTGTCATGATCAAATCAGAGTAATTAGCGTATCTCTAATCTCAAATATTTATCATTTCTTTGTGTTGAGAATATTCAAAATCTACTCTTGTAGCTATTTGAAAATATACAATAAACTGTTACTTATAGTCTCCCTATAGTGTTATAGAACACTAGAACTTATTACTGCTATAGAGTTGTACTTTTGTATCTGCTAACCAACCTTTGGCAATCTCCCCTCCTTCCTTCCCTGCCAGTGAGGGTGTCTAGGATAAGATGAACATTTAAATCGGTAAACTTTGAGTATAGCAGATTTTGGGTGAGTCTCATCAAATCAGTTGAAGGCCTGAATAGAACAAAAGACCGCCTTCCTCCCAAGCAAGAGGGGAACTGGGAGCAGACAGCCATTGGACACCAACTGCTTCAGGCTCTTCCCTGGGTCTCCTCCTGCTGCCCCACCAAGCAGAGTTTGGACTTGCCAGTTTCCATAATGTCCTCAAGGCTCAGCTCATCTGTGCTGTAGCATGTGACAGAATTTTCTGCCTTCATAAGGCTAAAAAATATTCCATTAATATTACCACAATATCATATATACATATCATATATGTCAAAAATATTTATATACCCCAAATATTTGGTATATTACACAAATAATTATTTATTTTGCTACTGTATCAATCAGGGTCCTAGCAGGAAAGAGATGGCATATTTTAAAGGGGGAACTGGAGAAAAATGAAAGGGCTCTTTTTTTTTTTTTTTTTGAGACATAGTGTCGCTCTGTTACCCAGGCTAGAGTGCCATGGTGTCATCATAGCTCACTGCAACCTCAGACTCCTGACCTCAAGCAGTGAAGGGGCTACTTCAATGACATAAACAGGGGCCAGGCACAGTGGCTCATGCCTGTAATCCTAGCACTTTGGGAGGCTAAAGCGGGAGGATCACTTGAGGCCAGGAGTTTGAGACCAGACTGGGCAACATAGCGAGACCCCATCTCTACGAAAAATTTTTCAGGAGTAGCTAAGGGCAATGGCACAGGCCTGTAGTCCCAGCTACTCAGGAGGCTGAGACAGGAGGATCCCTTGAGCGCAGGAGTTCGAGGCTGCAGTGAGCTATTACGGAGCCACTGTACCCAGGGTTTTGTGAAACCAACAAGGCATCCTAGGACTAACAGCAGGGAGAAGCTGTCACCACGCCTAGGCTTGACAGGGCTCTTCCATCTCATCTGCCTTGTGTGGACACAGCGTTAGTCTCCTCTTGAGGACACAGCAACAAGTGCCATCTTGGAAGCAGAGACCAGCCCTCACCACACACTGAACCTGCTGGTGCCTTGATCTTGGACTTCCCAGCTTCCAGAACTGCGAGAAATAAATTTCTATTAATTATAAGTTACCCAGTCTGTGGTATTTTGTTAGAGCAGCAGGAATGGACTAAGACAAATGGATAGCCAATTTTTACCAAATAATCTACTTTTTCCACTGGTTTGAAATGCTACCTTTAAAAAGGAACAGGCCATCCCTAGAAGGGCCATTAGAGGCCTCTGTCAGTACGTGGCCACTGATGGTAACTGTGCTCAAAAGGAGGCTATTTCAGTTAGCACTTCATGGACTCCGTGGGATTCTGCTAAAGGTAGAAATCTTGAAGTTGAATTTAATAATGTTCAGACACTTGGTGGCCTCTCCCCTCTGAGCACCACCCAAACACAGGACCAGGGAGATCACCCAGATTGTCCTACTCAGGGACGAGCTTACTGAGGGATGTGTCCTTGGAAAAGTATGCCCAATCTATAAATGTATATAGCACAGCTATTTTTTCCAAAGTAATAATCGTAAGGGAGGAGGTTAAGAAAACTCAGTTACACTGAACTTTATACTAGAGTACAAGGTATATGCATGCAGGGTGGGATGGACCCAACTGTGAAGGGTGGCTGGAGTTTCCCGAGAGTTTCCCAAGCATGAGAGGCTTATCTGCATTAAAGGACTACGGTGTGGGTGTCGGCTGAGAACCACCGAGATTCAACTCCAGCTTTTCCTTTAAGAAGCACAAACACACCAACTGTGTAAGAAGTGCTGCCATCTCCTGGCCAACCTTCTGCGGGACAGTCAAATCACAGGCAGTTACAGCAAAAAATGACTCAGCCACACAAGCCCGGCATGATATGGTAACCAAAAACAAACCAAAGCAAACACAGCCCGTGGGAGGAGAGGCACGCTGCATGCTGACCTTTCCCGGCCACTGCGGTTGGTGCTGCTTGTAAGGTTTCAGGTCTAGTGGGCTTCTTCTTTTTCCATTAGAGAGGAGAGGGGTGCCTGCCACCAGCCTTACACTGCTCTCCTGGCGGTGGCCCATGACGTGGCCCATGACGGCGTGTGTCAGGCACAGCTGAGCAAGTGCATCTCAACAGTGGGGTGAGCCCGAATAGAAAATTCAAAATATCTATAGGCAGATAGACCAGTACATAGATGACACCCCCAATTCCCTCACAGTGTCATAAAGAATAGCTAGGCTTGTGTGTGAACTCAGAATGCTGCAAGTTCGTGCTGAAAGGACACTGGAGACAAGGGTGTCACCCCAGGATGGGCTCTGGAAAACCAATTGCTGTCTATCATCCCACCTTGTACCCTTCTTCTCTGCCATCCTAACTCCCCATGCCCTTGCCCCAGCCTCTAGTAGTGGTAATTAATGTAAATTATCCAGAGACCAAGAGCTATCATGGCTGGGGAGGGCCCCGATGGGGAGTAACATGTTCCATCAATCTCTCCTAAGGCAAACTGAGACGCCTGACTGCAGGTCACAACAGAAATAGAATGAAATAGGGACATCCTCTTAACATGGGTAGGGAGGTAAGGGAACACCAAAGTCAAACAGATGTAAACCTAAAACGTTACTGTGATCTTTATTATACAGCACATTGGGTATTTGTGTCTCCCAAGTATATAGAATATGCTATAAAACCAAACCCAACTATTCAAAATTACACTAAATGAAGACTTAACCCAGAGTTGTGTCTCTTAAAAATACACACAATGACCAAGGTCCTGCTGTAACATTATTACGGAAAGAGCCAGGTAGCACAAGAAAACAGAGAATATGACAACTGAAGTTTGTGCCAAAGTAATTTTCTTTTGTTATTGCACTTTTATTCTATACACTTAGTATGTTACACTTTTATTTAACACTGTAATAAACATTAGTCCTTTAAAACAAACAAAAAAAAAACATTACATAACGACAAAAGACAACAAGCTGTCCAGGCCAATTTTCTTTTCAACCATTTGGGCAAGGTGGCCTCCTCAGTGCCAGGTATTCTCACACAGTCTCTGCAATCGCAATTGGACTGGGTGTGAACAAAGCAGATGGAGTTAAAATAAAACCCTTTTAAGAACAGTAGTGCTACTTGAAACCTCCAGGGGCGTTTGCAATACAAGTCTCAAGGCCACTCCCTCCCACTTTAACAGTGAACCAGCTCTACCCACCCCACTCCCGTATTTAGAATGATAAACCCTTGTTTTTTCTTTTAAAAAGTGGATTATTTGATCCAGCAAATCCAAAAGGCAAGCTTTGAAAACTCAAAGCAAGCAACTACTCCTTTGGCAGTGGACTCTTCCAGGGCTGCTAATCCCACTCTGATGCAAAATGGACCATGGAGGTTTCCCAGTTAGCCAAATAGAATACCAAGCATGCCTTCTCTCCAAAGTAAGGCCAGAGGGCACCTTAATTTCCCAAAGTGCTATGTATTCACCAATTGCCCTGGGCTTCTCAGTGCTAAATAATAAGCCAAAGCCAAAAAATAAAGTGTCATTCAGTGCAGTTGTCACTTCATAGCCCTGCAACCCCGAACCACTTCTCCCATCAGGAAAAACACGTTGGGATCCTTCTTTGGCAGTTCAAGCAAAGATACAAAAATGTATTTACTAGTCGAGAGTTCTATTCCCCTATTTCTATCTGTGGTAGTAATGTATCCTTCCCTCCACTGCTTCCTTGAATTTTAGTGTTAATAATGAGGAGAAGCTTCTGCCCAGGCTGTCCCCTTGAAGATGATGGAGTCAAAAGTGACTCTCTTTGGTCTGGGAACAACCAGCACAGTCCCCCTTCCCAGAGAAGTGAAAGGCTGCTCAATCAATAAGCTACTCTCTGTAGAGGATCAGGGAACTAGGATGTGCCTGTGGAAACCTCGCTGAAACGAGGCTTCCTCAACCGTGCCAGACTGACCTTGACACTAGCTCTCTAGGCACAGGGTCAGCCATTTCTTCTGACTGCTCTGCAGGACGGCCTCTTGCTAAGTACCAACGCAAAATGAGTGACCACATTTCAAGCTCATTAAAAATGGCCAAGTCATCATTTTTGTGCTGGGGTAAACTGCCCTAATTAAGTTGATTAGAAGGATAGAATAGAACACAGTAAGGGTCATTCTTTCATGCCACACTTCTTCCTCCCCCAGCCACCAGCTCACTTCACCACTGGGGGATATGTACAACCAAAACTGGGAGGTAAAATCTTCAGGATTTTGGCCACGCTGAACCCTCTCTACAGCCCAAGTGCCTCCAGACTTCTTTGAATACCTAGTGTCTTCCCAAGTAATATATAATACAGTACATTTCATGGCATTCCATCGCTTTAATAAGAATGGGTGCCAAGGAACAAGAACCCAAAATTAGCTGACAATGTTATAAAACAAAAGCAAAGTATACACATGCTGTACACACCTATTCCTTCACTCAGCCTGCTGAGTATTTAAATAACACCCCCCAAATATCCATATGTGGACTTTGGATGGCTTGGAGACTTTCAGGAATATTTTGCACCTTTTCTTGCAATACTTTTTTTTTTTAATGAACTGTAACACAACTACTCATCTCCTTACATACATTAGTCCCTCCATTTCTCCCTCCCCACCAGGCAAAAAACTGTGGGGAGTCTGCTAGAAAACTGGCATCTGATAGCAGACTAAGCCTTGGGGATAAAGTGAAAAGGGACTCTGAGTAGGGGGAAAAAAAAAATCTAACCTCCCATGTGTGAATAGGGGTTTGAGCTAAGACTTCCAAAGAATGTTAGGAATGTGGTCTCCCCAATGGAAGCACAGATTCCTGATTATAGCTAGAGTTAAAAGAAAGCAGTCTGGAAAAGGGAACTATATAAGACTTTTCTAGAAATTTCATACAGAACGGACTTAAACAAAGATTTTTCAGCAAGTAGAAAACTGCTCATCCCTGCTTTCTTAATTTGACAGCTGGCTTCCTGGAAGCCCCATCATAGTTCCCAGAAGGGCAGCTGAATTACTGCCGAGAAGAACAGAATACCTGATGTATAGCTAAACAGGTGTTAAAAATTCTAAGAGATAACTAAACATTCTACTAAAATAATGCTGGAACCTATAGAACCCAAAGACACTGGGCCAGTTACTTTATCATTTGCAAGTAAAAAGGTTTTTAGCACTACGTGGAGTTTCTGAAAAGCTGCAAGTGCTTAGGGGCTACTACGCTCAAATATATCATAATCAGAGCCCAGGACAGCCAAAGAGTTAAAACTGAACTTTAAAAATTATATGAAAAACTTATTATAGACTCCATTTATACTGTTAATATTTAAGGGATGGACATTCTGTCACAAACAACCCTAGAAAATCCCAGCAATAAATGTGCCACTCATTTTGTTTTATACAGCCACCTGGGGACCTGTTTCCCACACTTTAGGGCTGGGCACAGGGGCCAGACCACAGTTCCTGGGGATTAGGCAGATGGAGGGAGACTACTCACCTCCACTGTGTTTTTCTACTTGTTTTTCTGAATCTAATGGACCACTTTGGTTGAGAAAGGCTTGAGGTCAAGATCTGAGATGCACCAATGTTTAAACTGTTCCCCTTCCTCTGCCTGGAATCAGTTTCTCTCCTCATGTTCCTTTATGAGGAACTCTGCAAAAGACCATCACACCACCTCCCGACTCCAGGGGAGGGGGCTTCCCAGATACTCACACACAGGGGTGAGTCACATACACAGAGAACTACCGGCGGGGCATTCTTCTCTTTTGTCTGGTTCTTTTTTTCTTCTAACAGATTATATTTAAAATAAGGTGAAAAGAAGGGATCAATTACAAAAGAAACCTTGGTTCAAAAGCTCATGGATAAAATTTTAAAAACATCAGTGTGTTAGATTCGAACACAAAAATAATTTCTGATTTTGTTAAGTTTTAAAAACAAGCTGCTATCCTTTCATCAGGTTTGTACGCAGGCCATGGGCTCCGGATCATTTCCCACTTCTCAGATCTCAGCCAGATAGTTCATGTTGGGTTGGTTTTGCTTGGAAACTCACTCCTAAGTACCATGTTATCTGGAGTTTTCCTACCTTGAGACAAAAAGAAGTGGAAAAAAAAGAAGAAAAAAAAAAAAAAGAGACCCAAGGGTAGAACAGATTCTGTTCTGGGGTTAGCAGTAACTCAGAATCTAACAGCGTATGTATATATGTATGTATGTACACACACACACACATACGCACACACACACTCTTTTCTGTCTTCTTTTGGCCTCTTGGTGACGTAACAGTGAAACCCTCCCCTAGAAACCAGGGACATGTGGCCCTATACACGTGAACACACTGGCGCTGGGAGAGGCACACAGCTTTGTTTCCACCTCCCTCACCGGCCTTCTGACTGTTGCAACCTGACATCCCTAGTTGCAGATAGCAGGAACGAACCAGACATCCGTTAAGTTTGGTTGTTTTTTTTTTTGTCCCCATGTTTTCTCATCATCCCAGAACCAAGCTCAAATTTTCTAACGGTCCTGATCAAATTATTCCTAGCTAGAGCTCAAATCATGGAAAGGATAGGTTTTAATACTATTGCCACTGCAGTGTCCTACTTGTTGTCTTAGAAACATATACAGTGAGTAATGGTAACATTTGCCTCCTTGTCAGTTGTGAGGCCAGAACGTCACATTCCTCAGCTTTCACAAGGCTTGGACACTCTTCTGCTAAACGGATAGCTTGGGGCTTCAGTGAACTGCGGAGCATGCTCAGTCATCCAACTCTTCACTGTCCTGGAGTCATCTCTGCCTGGAAGGTCTCAAGTCTCCCAGCAAGCACCAATTCCCTTGGGAGTGCCCTATAGTGAATAAATGTCAAATTCTCCCCATGGCCAAAAGGTGAGGGGAAGGAAAGAAATAGAGAATGAAAGAGAAAGGTCCTTGCTTTCAAGTAGAATCATCCAGCCCTCTGTTTGGCTGCTCAGAATTCGACTTGCATAGCCGGTCCATGATGCCCTGGAGCATGGGCTGGACAATGCCCAGGAGAGGCCTCTTCGAGGGGTCACCATCCCAACAGGCTTCCATCAACTGCCAGCACTCCTCATCAAATACGGAAAGCCGTTCCGGGCGGGCCCCTAGACAAAGAAGCATGGAAATAAGACCGAAGTCAGAGGGGACCCAACACAATGTCTTCATGGCATGACCAGCTTGAAGGCTCATTACTCAGCTGGGGCTCAGGAGACTAAAGAATGCAATGAACCGTCTGGGGAATGGACACGCTTGAAGCTCTGACTCAGGGGGGTGGGGAGGCATGGGCAATATACATAACCTAAACTTTTGTACCCCCATAATGTGCTGAAATAAAAAAAAAAAGAATGCAATGAGCTTCAAGTGCATTTTAGAACCGAATAGTGATAAAAATCTGGAGCACATTGGCATAGAAAGTTGGAGAACTGGAAGTTTTCTTTCTTTATTTTTTTTTTTTTTTGAGACAGAGTCTCACTCTGTTGCCAGGCTAGAGTGCCACGGTGTCAACCTACCTCACAGCAACCTCAAACTCCTGGGCTCAAGCGATCCTCCTGCCTCAGCCTCCAGAGTAGCTGGGACTATAGGCACATGCCACCATGCCTGGCTAATTTTTTCTATTTTCGCTAGAGACTGGGTCTCATTCTTGCTCAGGCTGGTCTCGAACTCCTGAGCTAAAGCGATCCTCCCGCCTTGGCCTCCCAGAGTGCTAGGATTACAGATGTGAGCCACCTCACCTGGCCAAGAATCAGAAGTTTTAAAGAAGGCTTTCTGAGATCGTTCAATAGAACGTTGTTTGGAAGCAAAGGCTTCACTTAAATGTCTTCTCTGGCTTCCACGATGGTTTTCATGTGCGTGCGGCCCCGCTGTGGAGCAGCTAGGGAGGGTGACCTGAGGCCCCTGCGGCAGTGCCTGGGCTCAGCCTGCTCTTGCCAGGGGAATTAGGACAAAGTAGTGCTGGTGGCTCTTACCTCTCCGCACGTTGTTCCAGAGATGGTCTTTGCTGGCACACCTCTCAAATGCCTCAGGGAGCTTGACAGAGCCTGAGCAGATATACCAGAAAAGAATCCCAAAAGCGTAGACATCCACGGAATTATCATACTTCCCTATGGCAAGAAAAGATGAAGAGCAGTGAGTCAGGGAGAGGAAGGCAGCAGCAGCAGTGCTCCCTGGCACCTGCAGAGGTCTTCAAATGATTTTTTCTAAAGCTGTCAACATCCACTACCTCTCCCAACACCCCTGTCGGGTAGGCAGGGCACATTCATAACTCCCCTTTAACAAGACAATAAACTGTGACATTGGGAGGTCAAAGCTGGATATTAAGAGAGCTAAGGCTAGAATTTGACAAAGGAGAAGAAAAATGAGGCCTTTCATTTTAATGGGACAGTCAAAAAAATTAACCTGAAAGGTCATATGAGGAAAATAAAGTTGGGAAATACAGGTGGGTGGGTAAGTTGTTACTGGAACACAGACAGAAGAGTCTGGATTGGTGGGCAGCAGGAAGCCACTTATGTTTTGGAGCAGGCAGTGGTGTGAAGGCTCTGACATTGTAGAAAGATGGTTCTGACAGCACTGGTGTAGACTGCAGTAGAAACAATTGGTGGAATTTCAATATGCAGTAGCCAAAATAGAATAATAGCAGTGTGAATAGAATTTTTTTTTAAAAAAAGTAAATCTAGGGATAGCAAAATGATGACTGTCTATTTGGTTCAGACGTGGGTAGGACTATAGCTGTCTAGCTAACACCTGATATTACGTGTATCACTCAGTGAAGAGCTGAGGGAAGACTTGTGTACAAAACGGGAGAACTTCATATATGTTGCTAATTTTAACTCTTACCAATAGTAACGACTGACCTGCACCTACCTTTCCATCTTTCCTAGCAATGGAACAACCATTCCCTATCCACCCGAGCTCAAAACCTGAGGCATCTTTTAGTCATTCTTTCCTGTTCATCAACCATATCAAGTTAGTAACAAAATCTTGCCTGTTCTTCTTCTAAATTGATCGTAAATCTGTCACCCTTCTCTTGTTTCATCACCAATACAACCTAATCCTGGAGGCAGCCACTACGTATCTGGTCCCTTTACCTTGGTTCTTCCCGATCAAGTCCTCTCTACCTACTGCTGCGGAGCTCATCTTCCATAAACATCTTCTCCTCATCTCTCCCCTGCTCAGAAACTCAGTAGCTCCTTACGTCTTGCACAAGCCTTAACTCCTCTGCGGGACTTTCAAGCTCAATGCATTTTATCTCCAACCTTGTTTACCACCATTCTTTAAATGGCTTTCTTTACCGTCATGCTTATGTCTATTCTGTGATCTTCCTCATTATTTCCCCTTCTCCAGCCTCTAGGCTTCTTCCCTGCTGGCATGAACAAGCTACCATTAAGATGGCAAAACTGTGTTGATAGTTTAGGCACACACTTTGACTAATTGTACGGCTTCTTGTTTGAGATATAATAAAATACACTTTTGATTCGAAATTGGACATTTCATATTTAATGACCTAATACTTAGCCCGAGGGATAGCACTCAGGGTTAGAGAAACTTGAGCTCTGCCCAATCCCGCCCCCATCCCTCCAGCCTTACCTGTGAAAAGTTCAGGGGCCATATGGATTGGTGTCCCCACAATGCTGCCTGACATCATGGCCTCCGGCTTGCAGAATCCTAAGTCAGTGATCTTGGCACGGTTCTGCCTGTCCAGCTGCCAACAAAGCAGGGCAAGAGTCACCGTCTCTGATCTTGCACACAGCACTGCTGCATATCCAAGCTCAAGTAGATACCTCAAGGTAGTACAGTCATGCATTGCTTAATGATGGGGATATGTTCTGAGAAATGAGTCATCAGGCAGTTTTCTTCTTGTGCAAACATCATAGAGCATATTTACACAAACCTAGATGGTACAGCTACTACACACCTAGCCTATATGGTACAGCCTAGTGCTCCAAGGCCATGAACCTGGACAGCATGTTACTGTACAGAATACCGCAGGCAGCTATAGCACAATGGTAAGTATTTGTGTATCTAAAACATATTTAAACGTAGAAAAGGTACAGTAAAAATATGGTATAAAAGGTAAAAAATGGTACACCTGTATAGGGCACTTATCATGCATGGACCTTGCAGGACTGGAAGTTGTTCTGGGTAAGTCAGTGAGTGAGTGTTCAGTGAATGTGAAGGCCTAGTCTAGAACATTACCGAACACTGCTGTACAGTTTATAAACACTGTAGGCCACACTAAATTTATAAAATTTTTTTTTCTTTCTTCAATAGGAAATTAACCTTAGTTTACTGTCACTTTTTTAGTTTATAAACCTTTTAAATTTTTAAAACTGGCTTTTTTGTAATAATACTTAACTTAAAACATAAATACATTGTGCAGCTGTACAAAAATATTTTCTTTCTTTCTATCTTTGTTCTATAAGCTTTTTTTTCTTTTTTTTTTTTTTAAGATAGACTCTCGCTCTGTCGCTTGGGGTAGAGTACCGTGGCATCATCCTAGCTCACAGCAACCTCAAACTCCTGGGGTCAAGTGATCCTCCTGCCTCAGCCTCCCGAGTAGCTGAGACTACAGACGTGCGCCACCATGCCCGGCTAATTTTTTTCTATTTTTAGTAGAGACCGGGTCTTGCTCTTGTTCAGGCTGGTCTCAAACTCCTGACCTCAAGCAATCCTCCCACCCTGGCCTCCCACAGTGCTAGGATTACAGGCATAGAAGTAGTACTTTTTAATCATATAAACAGTATATGTCATATAAAAGTATAGTAAATAAACCAGTTACATAGTCACTTCTTATCACTATCAAGTATTATGCACTATACATAATTGTATGTGCTATATAATTTTATACGTTTGGCAGCATAGCAGGTTTGTTTACACCAACATCACCACAAACATGTGAGAAATGCATTGCAGCATGATGTCACCAGGCAATAAGAATTTTTCAGCTCCATTATAGTCTTACAGGCCCACTATCACATATGTGGTCCGCCACTGATTGAAATGTCACCTGGTGCATGACTTTACTTAATAAATCCTGCCTCCAACCTCCCTACCTCCAGCTTCATTCCCATTACAGGTTGAGTAATCTAAGATGCTTGGGGCCAGAAGTGTTTTAGATTTCAGATGTTTTTGGATTTTGGAATATTTGTCATACCTAACAATTCAGCATCCCTAATCCAAAACCCCAAATCCAAAATGCTCCAGTGAGTATTTCCTTTGGGTGTCAAGTCAGCACTCAAAAAGTTTCA
Organism: Varecia variegata; assembly: GCA_028533085.1. Classification (NCBI taxonomy): domain Eukaryota; kingdom Metazoa; phylum Chordata; class Mammalia; order Primates; family Lemuridae; genus Varecia; species Varecia variegata. The sequence continues at coordinate 20,210,858 of CM052450.1, read as the reverse complement.
GATTTTAGCCTGGACAAAGTGGCTCATGCCTGTAATCCCAGTACTTGGGAGGCCGAGGCAGGAGGATTGCTCGAGGACAGGAGTTTGACACCTGCCTGGTCTCAATCCGGTGTGAATCTGGGTGAAGGCTATATGGCTCTTTACTGTACCACTCTTAGCTTTTCTATAAGTTTAAGATTTTTCAAAACAGTATAGGGACAGAAACCTTATGTAACATAAGTTAGGTCTATGATGAAACTGCTCCCTAAGCTTTCAGTCCAAGACACCACCCATCACTATGTTGTTAACTCTACTACTTTCCCTGTGGACTTTTCCTAGGACCGAACTTCCACTTACGTGTACCCGCCATAAGGTCACTTCACCCACAGAGGCAGGGTATCATCTTCGGGAAATGCTCTTACTTACCAGCACGTTTTTCAGTTTGATATCTCGATGGACAAGTCCCTGGCTGTGCAGGAAGCGGATTCCCTCCACCACGTCTAGTGCTATCTGCAAACGCGTCTCCAGGGTCAGCCCAGCCTTGGGGAGACAAAGGAGCTTGTCACAAACAGGGCACCTCCTCAATTCAACTTGCCTGAACCAAATGAGACTTCCTTTTGTGGGGAACTAAAAGACTGACTGCCCTAGGCCACACCAAGACAGAAAAGTGACTGAAAAAAAGGAGGGAGGGGAAAGCAGCTAGGAGAAGGAAGTAGAGGGAAAGCAAAGAACAAGCTGTAAAGGAGACAAAGTCAGCTCAAATCCCTCACAGGCTGCAGTCCGGCCAACTGGACAACCCCAGATGTGACTAGGAGAGGTACAACCAAACAACTGAGGCATGGGCTCATTTCTAACATCTAAAACTCTGGGCTGGGTGTGGTGGCTCATGCCTTAATCCCAGGGCTTTGGGAGGCTGAGGTGGGGGGATCACTTGAGGCCAGGAGTTTGAGACCTGCCTGGGCAACATAGCAAGACCCCATCTCTACAAAAAATAAGAAAAATTAGCCGGGTGTGGTGGTGCGCACCTGTAGTCCCAGCTACTTGGGAGGCTGAGGCAGGAGGATCGCATGATCCCAGGAGTTCAAGTTTACAGTGAGCTATGACTGTGCCACTGCACTCCAGCCAGGGTGACAGAGCAAGACCCTGTCTCTAAAAAAAAAAAAAAAGAAAAAAAAAGAAAAACCAAACTCTGGAACTGCCTTGGAGGCTCAAAGTAAGTATTCCCAGGTCCCTCGGGCAGATTTACTTCCTTTGCTTTATAGGCCTGGTTAGCCCAGGTTTGGTTTTACAAATTCAAATACCAAAGTCACTCATATTACTTCAATTTAGGGTCTCTTGAATTCTTGAAAATGCCACATCATTCATTCCAAGGCTCAATGAGGTTCTCAAGCCCACTTGCAGAAAAGCATCAGACAGTGCCGTGCTTAACTCTTCGGAAACGAAGAGGGAAAACCGTGTGGAGTCATTTTCTTCATCATATTGACTCTCCTGACTCCTGGAAGCGCTTCTAAGGTTCCTTCTGCCCTACCTCTGGAGGCCTCTGTATGGACTGGTACAAGAGGCATCTGCGAGAAGGGACCTACCCAGATACCCCTCATGAGGTCAGCTTTTCTCTCCTGCTCAGCTCCAGTGCAGGGAACAGACAAAAGAAACCTCTTTAGTTCCCTTTTGGTAGTTGTTTTAGAGGAGGAAACTCTACATCCAACTGAGGGCTTCACCTTCACTCAAATAAAATCCTTCAGTAGCTTCTCATTGTCTCCAGCAGAATTTGAATTTCATGGAAATCCTTAACATTTCGGGTCTCGTATAACTTGTTCCCAACATCTCTCTGCACATTATCTCCCCATATTCCCAAAACAAACTGGCTG
>CM052450.1:20190604-20208511 GCA_028533085.1 Varecia variegata | reverse complement strand
AAAAAAAAAAAAAAAAAAGACCAATGCTAGGTTTTGCAGCTGGGTACTAGAAAGAAGGGTGGCATCAGTAACTGGGAACAGATTAATAAACAGTAAAACATGGAAATTAAGAGTATGGGCTCAGGAATTAGACTGTCTACATTCAAGTCCTGCATCTATTATTTACTAGCTGTGTGATCTGCGGCAAATTATTTAACCATTTAAAAAAAATTTTTTTTTTTTTTTAATTTATAGAGACAGGGTCTTGCTCTTGATCAGGCTGGTCTCAAACTCCTGAGCTCAAGGGATTCTCCCGCCTTGGCCTCCCAGAGTGCTAGGATTACAGGAGTGAGCCACCGCGCCCGGCCTTTTTAAAGCACAATTTACTAACATTCTTCAACTTCATTGGGGACAAGGGGATACAGATAGAAAGTGCAGGTTAGAGAGCTATTAGGATTAATTTAGGAAGAACTGGGCTAATGTTCTTGGGAAGGAATGACAGTGGAATCTTCCAGAAAGGTCTCTGAGAGCAAGAGAGGCCACCTTGGCTAAATGCTTTAAGGTGGGCTCCTGCTGGTAACAGTGGGGCGGATGAAATTAGCCTGAGGTTCCTTTAACCTTAAGAATTAACGTATTCAATCTCCAGCTAGAAAAGGGTGAGAGGCTCCTGTAGTCCCAGCACCCCAACAAGCTCTCTGGGACATACCTTTAAACTCCATGTTGGTAGCATCATCTAGAAGTTCCTCCTTCATGGTGTTAAGTGTCTCAACAATCATATCCTTCATTTCCTCCTGCTTTCGGTTGGCAATATTCATCAGTGACTCGTACAACTCATTCTCCTTTTTTCGCGTGTATTCCAGGCGTTTGGGAGTGATCTGCAGGTCCCGCTGCATGTCAAAGGCCTGGTTGATAAAGACGTCGAGGCAGTGGCAGTGTACCAGGTTCAGGGCCTTGGCTGCGTCCACCAGGCGCACCTGTAGCACCTGGTAAGAAAACGTGCTCAAGTGTCTCAGCTTCTCACTTTGCTCCACCAGCATACTCTGAGCTTTCGTGTCCTGGCTGGGGGCCCCACAGTTCCAGTGACTGCTGCTCAGGTAGCCCAGGTCAATCAGCTGGCGATACAGTGGTGACCTTTCAGTCTCCGTTCTCCTGGTGGAGTCTATTATCTCCGAGCCCAGCTGCGGCACTTTGAAAAAGAACACGGGAAGGGAGAAATACTTTCGGATTTCCTGAAGCTCTTGCTCGTCCCTCTCGGAGAGTTCATCTTTGTGGAGTGCATAGGTTATCACAGGCAAGAAATCATTCACCAAGTCACCCAGAACATCCACTGTGGGCCGGAGGCCTTGGCACGGTGCTACCACGATGTCCACTTCCTGGAAGGGGAAGGGGGTCAGTCAGCACCTCGGGGTCAGAAACAATCCACGCCTCCCCAGAGTCCCACACTGAGACCCAAATCCAGCTCTCTGATGGAGCAATTAGATCTCAGTGTGCCCCAATCATCCGTCCACTTCCTTCCTCGGTTACCAACACCCCTGGTGCAGCCTGCGAAGGCAGGCACTCATCCGGAGAGAGTGAAAAACAAGTAAGCAGAAAGGCTGGCAGTCCTTTAGCCATTTCACATAAAAAGGATATTTGGTCCCTGCTTTCCTTTGTTGCTTAGACATTCCCAACGATTCCCTCTGATGAAGAAATAAATAATGCAAGAAAAGGAATTGTTATAGAAGTTATCAGGCAGGGAGGGAGTATGCCTGGAACAGTCTTCCCCCTCCTGCCCTTTGCTCACACCCCCATCCCCACCTTTCCAAACTGGCTAACTCCCAAGTATCCTTACGTCTCCAAGCACGTATACGTACACAGCCTTTTCTATGACACAATCCCAAGCACTCTTTACTTCCCCTTTCTTAATGTTCAACACATTTATAACTCACTTATTTAAAACCCATTTCCCCCCATTAGTCTGTAAACACTTTTGAGGGCAGGGACCAGGTCTACTTTTTTCACTATTGTAGTTCCAGTGCCTAACACATAGTAAGTCCTCAGTACTGGTATTTTTTTTTTTTTTTTTTTGGTGAGACAGTCTTGCTTTGTCGCCTGGGCTAGAGTGCTGTGGCATCAGCCTAGCTTATAGCAACCTCAAACTCCTGGGCTGAAGCCATCCTCCTGCCTCAGCCTCCTGAGTAGCTGGGACTACAGGTGCATGCCACCACACCCCGCTAATTTTTTCTATGTTTAGTAGAGATGGGCGTCTCGCTCTTGCTCAGGCTAGTCTCGAACTCCAGACCTCAAGCAATCCTCCCACCTCAGCCTCCCAGAGTGCTAGGATTACAGGCCTGAGCCACTGTGCCTGGCCAGTCCTCAATATTGTTGAACCAATCATTTAGGCAGCAAACTAAAAGCCAGGGTCACCAAACATCATTACTGTCCTATTGTAAGAGTTTGCAGGTATCCAAAGTCTTAGCCACCTAGGTCTTGATAATATCTTTGAGAATATGAACACTTGGAATGGCAGAGACCAAGGATTGCCTATCCAATATTTTAGTCTCTACACTATTGGGGCAGGCAATGTCCTTTACAAATAGGGGTGGCCAATAAGTGGGTGGGACTTCCGGGAAAGCTGTTTGGGAGAGAAGGGGGCTGATTCTACCAGGAAGTGTGCCCTTTGTCCCTGCCCTTCTCCCTGCTTGGAGCACAGATATGACAGCTAGAGCAGAAGGCCTAAGGCAAACCTGAAGGCAGAAACCAGAGCTAGGATGATGAAGCAAAATCAGGAGCTGACTAGCTCCAGACTTCCTTTACATGATGGAAAAAAAAAAAAACCAACCCTCTATCTTGTTTGAGCCTCCTGATTTTCTGATGGTCTATTACACACAACTGAACCCAACCTGACATACTCCAGTTCCTAAAGCAAGTTTCAAGAATGATCTTTGGTTTAGAAACAAACCTTCCACAGGTCCTTTTCCCAGCCTATACTTTCTGCTCTATTAATACTTCTTTCCTAAGAAGTTTTGAAGTACGTAAGAGCATATATTTCCATCCACTGCAGAGAATGCTCCTCTGGATCTCTGAAATTGCCTACTTTGCCTGGCATTCCAGATGTAAACGGCTGACCAGGGACTCAAGCCTGAATCACCACCATAGGTATACAAACTACTGACGTCCTCAGGGGTCTGCAAACTCGGAATCAATCTTCCACAGAATTCTATCATCTACAGAGCTGTAAAAGAACTCAATACAGATATGCTCAAGTTTGTGTCCTTGACAGTTATCAGATGTTGAATATTTATTTCATCTGAAATCTAGTCAAAGATAAGCAATTTTGTTCATTTCTTTCATACTAAAATTCTGATTTCATTCCTCACCTTATTTGAGCAGTATGCATTTTTGATGAAAGATTAAAAGAAATCAAAATCTGGGCCTTTTTCCTTTCTGATCTCCCTCTTTAAATAAGAAAGGATTGGAAATGCCAGCCTATTATGTCTAGTGTCTCTTTTCCATCGACGCTGACACTTGCTGCGTGTTTTGTTTTTCAAAATTTTTTCCAACCTCAACAAAGCACAAAGGTCTCACCTTCTTTCCTAAAAACAAGCTAAGCTTTATTCTCGGGTAGGTCACATAACTTTCATTTGCCTGGCCACTTTGAACTCCCCAAAGCTCAAAGTGTCTTTAGCATTTCACCATTTGTAATTTGAACAAACACTGCGTAAATCTACCTACTCTCCACCTAAGCCTAGGCCAAGAAGAAATGTGCTGTCTCACCTGTGCACAAATTGCATGGAATGCTTTCTGGTTGGAAGACTCGTCTGACACTTATCTTGCTATTCAAAACAAACCCCCTTTCACTACCCTGAGTCACACATGCTAGAGCACGAATTACGTCAGTGAGGAATATTTAAAAAGTTGGTAAGTAAAAAAAAATTTTTTTTTTTTTTGAGACAGAGTCTCGCTTTGTTGCCCGGGCTAGAGTGAGTGCCGTGGCGTCAGCCTAGCTCACAGCAACCTCAAACTCCTGGGCTCAAGCGATCCTCCTGCCTCAGCCTCCCGAGTAGCTGGGACTACAGGCATGCACCACCATGCCCGGCTAATTTTTTCTATATTTTTAGTTGGCCAGATAATTTCTTTCTATTTTTAGTAGAGACGGGGGTCTCACTCTTGCTCAGGCTGGTCTCGAACTCCTGACCTCGAGCGATCCACCCGCCTCGGCCTCCCAGAGTGCTAGGATTACAGGCGTGAGCCACCGTGCCTGGCCGGTAAGTAAAAAATTTTAAAGTTTAGAATAGAACATACAATGGCATAAATGCCAACAATATAATCAAGTAAAATAATTAGATAAAGACTAAAAGAATTCTAAGAAATGAAAACAGTTTAATACAGTACAGAATTATAGGTGGAAATGTTTTTTATATTGCAAAGCTTCCCTAAATATACACATTTTTTAAAGATATAAATCAATCATTCAAACTTATTATAGGGGCCAGGCATGGTGGCTCAAGCCTGTAATACTAGCACTCTGGGAGGCCAAGGCGGGTGAGAGGATCACTTGAGCTCAGGAGTTCGAGACCAGCCTGAGCAAGAGTGAGACCCTGTCTCTTTTTATTAAAAAAAAACAAAAAAGAAAGAAAGACAGAAACCCAACAAACTTATTAGAGACAGAAAGCCTAAATATTGAAAACCAAAGTAAGTACACAAACTCCTAATGTCTTCGGGGGTGTGCAAACTGTATTGTTTAGAAAATTTTCAGGAAGAATTTTGTTTGCTTATTTTTTTGATGGATTTTCTTAAAATTCTAACATAAAATTTCAGGTTTTCCTCAAAGGACCATTCTACGTAGGCAATAGAACCATCAGCCAAAGCTGCCAAGTCCATTCGTAAGACCAATACTGTTTTTAGGAGACCAGTTGGCCTTATTTGCTCATAGGTGCAAATTCATTTTTTTTAAAAAATGAATTTAGGGCTTTCTAATGGTAGGGTATGGCCTGATATATTGGCACCTAGAAAGAAGCCGCCAACTCCTAAATATATGTTGCACTAAACAAAAAAGGACAGAAAACAGGTACTGTGCTCTCTCTTCTCCCTTCCCCAGCTGATTACCTTGTGCAGTTGGTCTCACTGCTCTATCATGATTGTCAGAAGACAGGCAGAGAGCTGCTGGCTGAGACCCTGGCAGCAGTACAGATTAGGCTGGAATGTGCTCTGCAATTCTGCAGTACTCACGGTTAAAGGATGACTCATGCCTGACGGTTACAAACAAAAAGGGAAGCCAGCACTGTCTCCTGGAGACAGGGAGTGGAAAAATAATAATTAATGTAAAGAGGATGAGCCAGACCTGTTCTGGGCCCTATTATGGCCACCTGAGAGCGAAGTCTGAGCTCAGGCTGTGTCATGGAAGGCTATATCCCTTCCCAGCACCCAGGACAGTGCCTGGCACAAAGTAAGCATCCAATAAATAAACGTGGCATGAACTAATGAAGAAATGATGCCTTTACTAGCTCAAAACCACTTTCAATCAGCATATGTAAAATTTTCTATTTTTCAACATGCATCCCACACATTTTATCCTACACATTTATCTGGAATTGCTGTTTGCCTCTACTCCAAGAATAAGGCAGTGAGTAAGCATTTTGTTCCTAACTCAATCAAGAAAAAAAGAATCTCAGGGAATCACAACAGTATCCCGTAATTCCCATTTGGAATCATAGTGAATTCCTAAAAAGATTTCTCCTGTGGAATGCGTTCTGCACAAATCTATGGAATTTATAGAAGTTGATCTGTTACCATCAATTTTCTTGGCAGGAAAAAGGGATAGAAAGGAGCATGCTACTCTGCAAACACCAGACGACACCTCTGGTTTTGTTTTTGATGTAAAATGACATGATTTTAAATGCCAAGAAGTACTCACTCAATCACTGAAGAAGGCTAACCACTTCCTAAGAATATCGGCTCTTGGTGAAAATGCTTTACTGTATAGCTCATGGCACATTACGAAAACTCAATTATCACAAAGGATGATACACTAACTGATAATTTGAACAGAAAACAGTTATGCACTCTGGCTAAAGTTGGTAGGTAGCAGGTGTCTTTGCTTTGTTTATAGTTCTGAAGCCTCAGGTTTACATCACATAGAAAAGTAAACAACTATATAATTGTCCTGCCCTTGCTCAGAAATCTACACGTCCTTGACCTCAATCCCTGTCCACCTATTCTAGCTACCTTTACTTCCAATTCTCTTCCCATGCCATTCCCACAGGACACTGGAGAGGTTTTTCCTGTTTGTTTTTACACAGGGTTGATTCTTTTTCATTTTTAAATAGTTCCCTCAACTATTACTCTTAAATATCAATTACATATTAAGTGAAATATCTCTATTCTTGTTACAGTATAGAAAACACCTTGACTCTTCTTGGTACATATACTCCTCAAGGGAGAGCTGCAACTGAACAGGTTTCTAGGCTATAACGTGCCTCGTAAGAAATTGGGATTAATGTGAAGCGACCCAGAGCTTTATTCCCACTGTCAACATAGGATGGATACAAACCCATCTCCCTATGTGGTAAAAGCATCAGTGTGGTAACTCAGAGGCCAGACATAAGACTTGGAAAAAAACATAAACACAACCACAGCCCTAAGCTAGCCAGAGAAAGCACGAGACCATCATGCTAATAGTAGAAATATATTTACAAGCCCAAACACCTAAAAACACAGGCTCTGAGTCTCAATTCATAAGCATGAAGACTTTAAGGATCTGAACTATCTTCTCTATATTTCCTACTGCAATGAATTAGGTAACTGACAAGTTGACAAGAATACACTGAATGGCCTCTATGCATTCTACCTTGTAGACAGTCAAACACCCACCTATCCATAGAGGCAGAAAAAAGTAGGAATCTGAAGTTTTCTTCTCTGACCACTTACTAGATTCATCAAGAGAGACAGACAAAATAGTAGAATGGAGAAGGAGGAAAGAAAAAGGAGGGAAAACTTTACTTTTCAACTTTTATACACTTCTGTATTATTTACCTTTTTATAATATCTTTCTTCTTTCACTTTATCACAAAAATAAGTCATAATGAATTATGAAGAACTTTGTCTCTAAAAAGAGCAGAATAATAATTATAAGCTGGAACAATAAGGACTTAGATTTGACAAAAGGGAGGAGTTTCAAGGGGGATGGTTGTCAGGAAAGGGACGGGTGACCAAGAGAGTAGGAAATCTTCTTCTCAAGGTCACTGATGTGCGCAACCAAAGGGAGGAGGGAACTGGCTTACTGCGTGCCAGACACTGTGGTTGGTGCTTGAAACATACTTGTAAGGCTGGTGGCAGGCACCCCTCCCTTCCCTAATGAAAAAAACAAGAAGCCCCTCCTGTTCTTCAATATCTGCCCCAAAACTGAGACAAAGAAATTTTTTACTCCAATACTCTCTCATTTTCGCCTCATACCGATCCTACGAGACCGGGATTACTAGCCCCATCTTACAAATGAGGGAACAGAGTCACACAGCTAAGTGACAAAACCAGGATATAAATCTAGGTCCGTTTAACTACAAAGACAATTAAACAGTCACTGGAGGGCCACTGTGTGTCAGGCACTGTCTGATTTGGTGTTTGGGAAGCTCTGAAAGAAGAAAAAAGGATGGACAAGATGCTTTCAGAGATCCTAACACCCGAGCGTTCTGTGTTAAAAGCATAGGCTGGTTAGGAAGTCAGGGCTCTGCAATGACACGAGATAAGAACCTTCAACGACTGGCTGATACATCACAATAGAAGTCAAAAAGAAAGTATTTATATTATAATAGCCCCAACAATAGTTTCTACCTGTGAACAGTACTTTGCAACCTTTGAGTCTCTGAATCAGGGAAGATTCCCCACCCCCACTGTCCTCTCCTCAGAAGGAAACACAAAGAAATCTTTGAGATAGTAAAAATAGAAAAGAAGCCATTTGGTGCAGGAAAGAGTTAGACAGGATCCTAGCAAAGGGAGAAGACAAAAGAGGAGATTAAGACTGGAATCTCAGTCATATTTTCTCCCCAGGAGTTAACCTTGGAAAGTCAAAGATAAATTACTGATAGTGAATTGAGAAAATATAGCCTCAGCTTCAGGCTGGTCTTTTAAGAGATATTAAGGTTACTATAGTGAGCATAGGGCTTAAAAAAAATTCTTGTCTCTAAATTATGCATATCCTTAACAGGCATATTAGCCTATAACAGGTATTCCTAGGTTTTTTGGCAAAGAGCAATGTATGCAGGATGGTTACGTTTCACTGTGTATGCTAGTGTGTGTTAGGGGAAAGGTGAGAGAGATGTTAAATTCAAAGAACGTAGAATTACTGCCTAAGAAGAATTTACAATTTAGCATTTGCCTGAACTTCCCATATCCTTTTTTAACATATCACTTCAGTTTCCCTCCCCTTTTTTTTTGCTCCGTAAAATAATGGTTTCTTTATTTTAATTATACCTTTATTTCTCTGTCTTGTACATATGGACCTACCCTTGTTTCTTTCTCTCTGGAATAACCATTTGTGACCTAATGCTATATATTCCCTCCCCCCAACAGTATCTTCTTGCCCTGAGGACCTCACCCAACATTCTTTCCTATTTTTTGTTTTGTTTTTGAGACAGGGTCTTGCTCTGTCACTCAGGTTGGAGTGTAGTGGTGTAATCATAGCTCACTGCAATCTAGCCTGAAGCAATCTTCCTGCCTCAGCCTCCCAAGTAGCTGGAACTACAGGTGCATGCCACCATGCCCGGCTAATTTTAAAAATTTTTTGTAGAGACAGGGTCTTGCTATGTTGCCTAGGCTGGTTGCAAACTCCTGGGCTCATGTGGTCTTCTCCCCTCAGGCTTCCAAAGTGCTGGGATTATAGGTATGGACCACTGCGTCAGAACTTTTCCTACTTTTTAACCTATCAACTTTTATCTTTTAGTCTAGATACACTCAAGAGACAATATGGTATCTAACTAAAGGTAAAAAACACATAATGAATTTTGTTTCATAAGGTGCCATAATAAATGCCAATAACTAGACAAACATTGAGAGAAGATAGTTTTCTAGCAACAAACAGTATTTAGTAAGTTTGGGGAATAAAATTTTATATAAACTTTTGTCATATTAAGATCCTTTATGATGATTATGAGTTATAAAAGCATTAACTGCTGAAAAATTAAAAATATCAGTATCTGTGTGATATTAAAAACAGATTATTTGCACTGAAAGCTATTGAGGGTTATAAAGAGAAAAGTTTACTACTCCAATTGGTTAGAGGTAAAAATAGTAAAAAAAAAAAAAAAATAAGTTGATTTGCAAGTTACTGACCTTGCCTGGAAATATCAGTCTATCTCAGTTCCCTGAAATAGACCCCACTGGACATCATCATGAGCCAATAACCATGTCAGTGTGTGGCAGTCTGGCTGCCAGGTGACACGTACATGTATCCAAAGGGCCAGAAAGCACTTGGTGGGGACGGGAGGGCTATTGGTAAGAGGAGAACAACTGAAGCTATGTATCTGCCGCAGTAAATGAAACACTACTGCTGGGCTGCAGGAATCCCAGCTCAGGCTGAACAAGTTTAATTACTTCTGCTGCTTTTTATTCCTTTTCTTACAGATGTTCACAGGAAAAAAAAAAAATCACACATATACAAATATCAGATTGAACAACTCTGAGGCAAACAAGTGTTCCACCAGATTTTTAAAAATCTCTCTTTCTTTTTTTTTTTTTTTGAGACAGAGTCTCGCTCTGTTGCCTGTGCTAGAGTGCTGTGGCGTCAGCCTAGCTCACAGCAGCCTCAAACTCCTGAGCTCAAGCGATCCTCCTGCCTCAGCCTCTTGAGTAGCTGAGACTACAGGCGTGGGCCACCACACACAGCTAATTGTTTTCTAGTTTTAGTTGTCTGTCTAATTTCTTTCTATTTTCAGTAGAGATGGGGTCTCACTCTGTCTGAGGCTGGTCTTGAACTCATGTCCTCAAGCGATCCTCCCACCTCGGCCTCCCAGAGTGCTAGGATTACAGGTGTGAGCCACCATGCCTGGCCTAAAAATCTTTAAGAAGAAAGAAAATAGAAAAGGAGGTGGTAGATGTCTGTGCTAGAAAGAGCGGTTGAGGGTGGGGAAGGGGAAGTACTTTTATATATAAAGATAGAACTAGTGAATACAGTGAATGGTGAAATGTACTGCCAATTGGAAAATGACTAAGTTTTAACACTAAAAGGTTTCAGATACTAATGGCTTGTTGAATTATGAACTGAGAATATCAGGGGATCCAGAACTGAAAAGCTAGGAATACCAAGCAGTGTGGGTCCATGTGAGTTGTCCTATTCTAGAACAAACTGAAAATGGCTAATTTATGAGGACTTTAAAGTAACGTATTAGAAGAATGACCATTGTATAAGAGGGCAGGGGGAAATTCTGCTTCGATGATTTGACAGTTCAAAATGAACATTGCACTTCCCCGAATTCAATCTTGGTTTCCTTTAGCTAAATGTTTCCTTTCTTTACTACCACCTTAACAAATCAAATAGAAGAGCTGTTTAGAGCTAACTCACTGGTCCTAAATATAACTGGAGCTAAACAAAAAGATCTTTCTCACTGGCAAGAACAATCTTCTAGGTAGCCATGCAGCGTTCCCCGCAGTGAGCTGGGCATCACGGATGTATTTAATAGAGACAGGAGCCCGACTGTAGTGAGAGGCCAGTGCCTGGATTCCACAAAGTCTGCAGGGCTCTCTGAAGGTCAGCATCAAGGGGTTCTAAACTTAGAAACCCTGGGGTCTGCTGCTAGTTCTACATCAAAATCAGAGGAGCATAAAACAGATACAGAGAAACATTGGCCAAGCCAAGAAAGCCTCACAAACCATGAAATAACATGAGGCTAGAGAATTCCTCAAGCAAAGAGAAGACTGAGAATACAAAGATATATATATATATATATATTTTTTTTTTTTTTTTTAACCATGCTGAGAGAAAGCTGATTTGGTATTTCAACATCCCATCCAAGTAGCTCACTGAAACTGAGCTGAGAAAGAATGGGGGCTTGTTACATAGCCCCCTCTAGCATTTACCAAGATAAAAGAAATATGGATTGTGGAAGGAAATGACAGTTTCAACTTCTAGAATGTCACGGGCCATGGCCACAACCAAAGGACTCGTTCACTGACTAGAGACCAAACCCCTCAGAAGAGGGGTAGATGAAGAGGTTACAAGAAAGAAGAAACCACTCTTTCAACTCCTGCCAAACTAGCTCGTCCTTCCTGGCATAGGGAATCACGGTGACAAACTCTCTGCTCTGAGCTTGTTGGCACTCTTTGATTCCCACCCACTCCTGACCCCCTGACACGTCACATCCCCAACCTGGTCTACTCAAATAGCCCAGTCCTAGCTATCCAGTAGGAGAAGAAGCCCAGAAAAAGAGAGTAGTCCTTCCTAGGTGGATATATGAATACCAGATAGACAATACGATCTCTTAGGAGATGCTGAAGGATCTGTGCTCTCTTTGAGAGTTCAATTCAAAAAAAAAAAAAAAAAAAGCTAAAATATTCTTCAAATGATGGGATCTCCATGTCTCCTTACTTTGAGCCAGACCTGTCCTCATATTCTGAGTTCCTTATAGAGTAGGAGAAATTATCTGTCCTACTTAGTAAATTAATGGTTCGATCTAGGGAAAAACCCACAAAATTCTTCTCTTGGTCTCAATTCTAGTAAGAACATTAATTATCCATCATCTTATTGTTCCTTTTAGAAAGAGGTGACTAGAGACAATTCCAGCAGTATCTTCCTGCTAAGAAATGAAAAAGAATTTCTAACTTTGATCATAATTATTCTATAAAAGCATGTTGAGATGCAAGTATCACGCATTCCTTTTACCGTATTAATAGAAAAGAAGGCAAGGAGGCAAGGAGAAAAGCAAATTACTCAGGGCCTTGCAGCATGGTGAGCAGAAGCAAGGATGGGCATCGGCACAGCCTTGTCTGTTGGTTCAACCTCCTAGATTATGTTTCTCTGACTCATCAGCTCCTGCTCAGAGCGCAGAGTATATATTACCAAATTACTTTTTGAGAAAGTCAAAATAAAAGAAAAGCTGGTATATATGTGTACAATTGGTGTATAAGCATGAAATTGGTACCTGTAACAGAGCATGGTGCATCGTTACCTCCAGTTCGGCTAAAACATGAGCAGCATCCTCATTGTCTTCTTGGACCTCCAGATCCTCCTCGGGGATGGTCTCCCAGTTGCCCTGGTGAGCAACCAGTGTGTGCACTAGTTCATACTGTCCAGGGAGCGCCAGGCTGACCCGAGTCTGAGTCCCATGGGTGAAGCGGAGGCGCCGGAGCTTACAGCTTTCCTCACTGCCCAGCTTGGTGGTGGGAAGCACCTGCACCCCCAACAGCAGGTTCAGCAGCTGACACTTGACATTACAATCCTGGCCGAGGATCAGTATGCAAGGGAGGCAGTCCACAATCTTCTGGAGGTACTTTTCTTCCTTAGGTGGGAAGGAAATGCAGCTCAGCTGGCCTGGTTGGGGAAGGGAGGAGTGGAGGAGAAAGGAGCAGAGAGAGAAGAGTGAGGAGGAGTAGAGCGAGACCCACACAGAGACCCCATTAGGATGTCAGGTCCTAGAGGAGAAATTATAAGGAAACTATCAGTTGAAGGAGATACCAGGGAAAAAACCCCAGTCAGAAAAGGCTCTTCAAATATCAAACAGAGTTCCTCTCCCTAGCTCTTCCCCAGGGAACAAGCTGTTATTTCTACCCAGAAGGGTGGCAGTGGGTGATCTTCGCTCCTGCGTCCCCCTTTTTCAGTCAGTGGAGGGACAGCCTAAGGACATTACAAGGACTCTACAGGGACTCCCATCACAGACGCACAATCATTAAGATGACAAAACCAAAAAGACTACACTAACTGGGACATGAGTCCAAGGAGAAATACATCCAAATGTATCAAAAATAAAACCTTCCTTCTAACAGAAGATCTAATACTTGAACATACACATACAGTCATGTGTCACTTAACAACAGGGACACATTCTGAGAAATGTATTGTCGGGCGATTTCATCATTGTGCGAACATCAAAGAGTGTACTTACACAAACCTAGATGGTATAGACTACGACACATTTAGGGTACAGGTGAAGCCTATTGCTTCTAGGCTACAAATCTGGACAGCACGTTACTGTACCGCATGCTATAGGCAACTGTAACACAATGGTAAGTATTTGTGTATCTAAATATATCTAAACATAGAAAAGATACAGTAAAAATGCTAAAAGATACAGTAAAAAAAACCTTCATTGACTGAAATGTTATTATGCAGAACATGATATACAGCCCTTTTAAATTTCTTTAGCTTATTTTCCTCATTTATGACATATTTTATAACTAAATGTATGAGCTAATTTGTAAATATAGAAATGAAATGTTATTCAAGTTTGCATAAGCTCTAGAATCTTTTCCAGTTCATCTCTCTGATAGCAGGTGACAGCATCCCAGCTGCCAAAGTCATCTGTTTTCTTAAAACACTGGGTACTCAATTAAGATCAATACCTCCTATCAAGTCATATTCCTTCCATTTGTGGATGACAAGACCCTAAGACAAACGGAAAAGAACTGTCAGGATAAAATCCAGGCAAATCTAGGAAGAGATGCGATCTATCTCAAAAACATTCTTCTTAATGGATATCCTAATTACCCTGATCTGATCATTACACATTGGATGCATGTATCAAAATATCACATGTATCCCATAAACATGTAAAATTATGTATCAATTTTTAAAAAATTAAAAAATTCTCCTTTCAGGGCAACCACCACTAGTGGCTAGCTTCCCCAAACAAATTCAAATAGTGTTCAATAGAAAACAAAAAGCTTCTTCCTAAAGTATGAGAAGCTCTATTTGGGAAAAAGAATCAGAACTTAGTTGACCAAAACTCTCAGAATCTGAACTAGATCACTTCCCCATTTCTTTAGTACCAGTGCCTGTCTAAATGTATGATTCAGGCAACCGCTGCATTTGTTCAGAAAGGCATAGACATGCAGTTCTCAGGCTGTAGGAAGGGCCAATCTTTGAGCCAAACACATACATCATAACTGAAATTTCGGGTAGCACTAACTGAAATACTATTGTCTTTAGTCACTTAACTATAAGCTGCATTAAAGCATTTGTAGGCTGCTTATTTTGTTTGTGGAATTGAAACAAGAGAGGCCTGATTACTTCAGACTGAACCTAGCCTGCTACTATTTCAAATCCTCAAGCCGCCTCCTCTTCCACAAATGGCACCACCAAAAGGGTTAAAGAGGTGGGTGTTGACGCAGACCCCTCCATGTATTTCATTAAGGCCCTTCCTGTCCTGTCCGTCTCCAAGTTCACCACCCTGGCTGCACATACACATCAGCAAGACCAGACACTGACACAGGGACATCTGCTCTCCTGGGAAAGAGACGGGTTCTCTGAAGAATCAAACAGCATTAACTGAGTGCCTAATTCTGTGCAGGGTATTTATGAAGCACAAGAGTGAAACACCAGACTAATCTTTGATCTACAATCTAAAAGCAAGGGGACACACATAGCCAATTGCTTGTGTGACCACCTCACAAGTAGCAATAGGCTAGCCCTGAGTCCCTTCATAACAGATTCACAACTACACAACACTTATCACAGTTTATTCTAATTATCTGTTTATCAAAAGCAAGAAGAACCATCCTATTTCTCGCTGCATCTTCAACACCCAATACAATGACTAACACATAGAAAGGGCTTAATGTTATACATTTGAATCCATTTCTTGTGGAGAACTGTCTACAGAAAGCCACAAGCAAATCTAAGAACTTCAAAAAGTCCAACAGCATGATGAACAGTTTAAGAGCAACCATCATTCCTAAAACTTCCTTCAACTCAACATGGAGAGCAGATGTGGACAAAAGAATAGGACCTCCCCCTTCACCTGGTAGAATTTAACTGCCATAGCCTGAGCTGGAGCAGTGAGAAGTCCAGTTAGACTGTCTTCACCCTCATCTACCCTTCCTAGCTTTCCTCTTTCCCAGTCTTCCCTAGATTCCCTAGATTCTCAGATTGAGCATCTAAGTATAATTGCCTACTGACAACCTTTAAATTCCCATAATAAAAAAACAACAAACCTAAATAAGTTCTGTTACTGCTACTACTAGGAGAGTGGATAAGAGAGAAGAAAACCAACTAAACCACTTTTCAGGACGAGAAGGCAAGGCCTCAACACCTCTGAGAAAGAGTCAACCATAGGACAGCCAATAAAACACTGCATCAGCCAAAACCGCAGCAGACACACCCCATTATTCATCTGACCCAAAGTATCACCTCCCCCTCTCCATCTCTCCTACAAAAACAGTCACACTACAAATAAACCTGTCAAAACAACCAAAGGCCAGTGCAATGGGAAAGGGGGCTGAAGTTGAGCCCAGTGCGCTCTGCTAGAGTTCTACATGCGACCTGCTGGACTGAAGAAATGAAGAAAGGTCTTCAACACGGACATCGCGGTATCTGTTTTTCGATACATTACTATCCAAGCCCTTTGCTTCTCCCACTAACCTCTAGCTTTTCCATTGATCTCCAACAGGTCTACCAGACTGAACGAGGGCACTGAGAGAAATGGAGCTGAAAGGAGGTGGTTTCACTCCTTGATTCTCTGGGTGCTCTGCTCAGCGATGAGTGCGACGTGAAGGAGGGAACAGCGCTAGGGTGGAGGGCAGATTTCCGGATCCCAGGCTTTGCCACTGGCCACCTCTGTGACCTTGGCAACCCAGTTGACCTGAGTATTGAATTGCTCATCTATAAACTGAGGGAGTTGGATTAGATCATTCTTTCCAGTTCTAGAAGTCCAGCATACCATCGGGTTTTAACTGTTGAAAAAATAATGATGTGAGAGGGCATGAGTGGTTGGTCTGGTGGTTTTTATTTTATTTTAAATTGTATGTGAATTTAATTATGCAGGCTCCCCCTGGACTACTGTAACTGCAGATCAGAAAGCTGACTGAACTAGCCAGGGGCTCTGAGGACTTACAGCGCAGTCTTAGCAGTTCTCTAAAGAAGAGATTAAAGGCTGTGGACTGACAGTAGGAGGGAGGAAGGAGACCGGCTTCAGAGCTGGAGCAGCTGCCTCCCTGACAGTTTGAGGACTTCCGAATTAATCGGGTTTTCTTTTGTAATTAATACAACAGCATCTGCATATGGGCTGCCAGCAGGTAAGAGCTCTCAGCTGGTGCACATTAACCCTGCCAGCTCTGGCTGGAGGAAAATTCACATCAAATCGTCTTTAAGTGCAAACCAAAGCTTTTTTTTTTCTTGGTGGTTGTTCTTAAATACAGGTTATTTTAACTGGGGTTACTTTTAAACAAAGGTTTCAAGCTAGGAGGGGAAGAGCAACTAAAGTAACAACCCATTTTGTTTATTTGTTTTAGATAACACTTATTGTGTCCTTTCTATGCATTCATCATTTTATTTGCCTCATCTCATTTAATGCTCACAATTCTCCCTGACAAGGACTATTATTATCTTCATTTACAGATGAGGAAATGGGGCTAGGTGAGGTGGCTCATGCCTGTAATCTCAGCACTTTGGGAGGCTGGGGCAGGAGCATCACTTGAGGCCAGGGGGTTGAGATCAGCCTGGGCAGCATAAAAAGACCATGCGTCTACAAAAAAATACATATATTTTTTCATATATATATATATATATATGGAAAATATATATAGATGAGGAATTGGAAGCTCATAAACTAAACCAAACCAAGAAACAACCCAGGTTTCTCCATTTATCGAAGCAGCCAAAAGGTGAGCCACAGGGCTGTGCAGGAGCTGTACCTAGGTCTCAGGAGGTCAGGTTAAAACTTGGTACTAGACAATGCCCCCTACACCACATTGTTTCCCAACCTGGGGCCAAATACAATTTAGTAGTTGTAGGACCTCAATGTAAACCAGACTGACATAGTCCCTATGAAAGTTGCCCCAAACCATGAGGAAAAAAGCCTGGAGAGAAAAAAACAGTATTAGCAGGTGCACACTTTAAAAAAATGTTATTGCTATTCTACCTAAGATCTCTAGGGTCCCTTTTCTAAAAGAAACAGTAAGTGCTTTTCGGAGAAATTCCTAACGGTCCACTTAATAGTGTGTATGACCCTTTGGGTTTGAAGTTAAAACTATTCTAAAGCGGGAGGACAGGAAGGAAGAAATGCCAATGACCTGTCTATGTCACTAGTAACCCTTTAGGATAGATACTTTATTTAAATTGTTTTCGTAGTAATGGCAATGGATTTGAATCAATACATTTCCCTTCTTGCTTGTTGTCCATCCCAACTGTCGGGGCTCAGAAAACGATACCCCAAAGTACTTTGAACTAAAGGAGATAGGAAAACCCCAGAAGCAAGGTCCCTCTGACCTGCTGCCCTCCTGTCTCCCATCCCTCTATCTCCCCCTAACGTAGTCACAGAAACCAGAACTCCTCTTCCCCACAGCAAGCCGTAAAACCTAGAAAGGTAACTCCCCTTTCTCCCTTGAAGACTCTCATTCTAGAGGGATCTTGCCCCATACCCGGGGGGGAGGGAATGATACACAGAGACGCCAAGAAGAATCTGAGCCGACAAGCCCTTCTGGGTTTCTCAGTCTATTGCCATTAGATCATACCTTTCTGTCCAATCACTTTTCTACACGGCTGTCCATTCTTCATCAAACCTAAGCATAAAAACAGACGGGGTCTTTGAGTCTTCATTTCTGAAGGCTCCTGTGTCACCTAAAACTTTGATTAAATACATTTGGTATGCTTTTCTCTTGCTCCCCTGTCTTTTATTACAGGAGTACCAGCTGTGACCCTTCTGATGGGTGAGGAAAGTTATCACACTTTTCTGCCCCTTCACAATAACAATATATACTGGTGAGAGGTGAGTGGAGTAAGCTGCAGTCTGTGGGCAGCGTAGGGAC
>CM052450.1:20156494-20190504 GCA_028533085.1 Varecia variegata | reverse complement strand
GCTAATTTTTTCTATATATATTTTAGTTGGCCAGATAATTTCTTTCTATTTTTTAGTAGAGACGGGGTCTCGCTCATTGCTCAGGCTGGTCTCGAACTCCTGACCTTGAGCGATCCACCCGCCTCGGCCTCCCAGAGGGCTAGGATTACAGGCGTGAGCCACCGCGCCCGGCCTAAATCGCACTTTTAATACTGAACTTCCCTGTATGTAATACATATAGTAATAGGTGCTTTATTTTTTTTTTGTTTCACCCAGGCTAGAGTGCAGTGGTATCACCATTCTCAAACTCCTGCAATCTCACACTCCTGGCCTCAAGCGATCCTCGCACCTCGGCCTCCTGAAGTGCTGGGATTACAGGCATGAACCACTGCACCCGGCCACAGTACGTGTTTTTATGGCAAGCCACCTTAAGTCTTCTCTGAAAGCAAATGAAATACAAAGGATTTAACAGTTAAGTGAAGCAACCAGTGACATAAATATGCATTCCCACAAATAAGTAGTAATGTTTTATTTCTTATTAGCTATATGTGCCAAAAGTAGAGAAAAGGACAAATCCTAAGTTTAGAAAGCAATGTTATACAGTCTTCCTACTGCAAGCTTCAAAATACTGAGCTACAAAAACCCAGGAGCTGACAGAGAAAAAATTCTAGCCAAGAAACATTTATTTATTATTCCCAAACAAGCTCTCTGACCTTCAGCTAAATTTAAAAGACTCTGAATGACAGGGGAGGCACCCTCATTTATTTAAGGAAAACATATGCATGAGTAGTCTGGGTTTCAGAATCTTCAGGACCAAGTAGTACAAAGTATTTTAGTTGAAAGGGATGGTTTTTGAAGATTAAGAGACCGAAATGCACACAAGTAGCTAAAGCTCTTGTTAGAACCTGGAAAGTCAAGCTGGCAGAAGTGACTCTAAAGTTATCCTATCTTGTGGCCACATTAAGATCTCTAACAGTTTTTAAGAATCAGATAGTACTAGCACCTGGGAAGAGGGAGACAGCGTTATAGAGGCTTGTACCCCATGGGAGCCAAGCGAAATGAGGAGAACACACCCAGCAATCTGCTGACAAGTTCCTTTCTGGGAGACACTGCTCCCGAGCCTGGTGATGCCACAGAGGGAACAGAAACGCAGCTGGCAGTTGAGGCTGTAATTATGGGATGCATAGGTGGAATCAGTTCCTCGAAGGAAGCTAACCCTATGGTTCACAGAGGGCTTAGTTTCTGTCGTTTGGAAGGTAATGTACAACAGTTTATAAGCATTAAGAATGATCCAAAGGCAGGCATGTGTCAAAAGGACACAGGAACCAGCTTGAAGGGAGACTCACTGACCAAACTGGGGACAATTTAAGCATAAAAATAAAAAGTGAGGCCGGGCGCGGTGGCTCACGCCTGTAATCCTAGCACTCTGGGAGGCTGAGGCGGGCGGATTGTTTGAGCTCAGGAGTTCGAGACCAGCCTGAGCAAGAGCGAGACCCTGTCTCTACTAAAAATAGAAAGAAATTATATGGACAGCTAAAAATATATAGAGAAAAATTAGCCGGGCATGGTGGCCCACGCCTGTAGTCCCAGCTACTCGGGAGGCTGAGGCAGGAGGATCACTTGAGCCCAGGAGTTTGAGGTTGCTGTGAGCTAGGCTGATGCCACGGCACTCACTCTAGCCCGGGCAACAGAGTGAGACTCTGTCTCAAAAAAAAAAAAAAAAAAGTGACAGGAAGAGATTATAATCCATTGAAAAAATACACAAGTCTACACTGATATAAATAAACAAACAAGGGGAAAAGAAAGCTCTTCTTTACAGGAGAATATCAAGTAATAAATACAGAAGAAACAATAAAAAAACCCTCGAGGAGGTAGGAGTTGTTGATGAACGCTAGCTAGGTCTAGTGGAAGGAAGTTTCTTGAGGGACAGGGTGTCCCTGAAATCTCAGAATACCTCCCCACAAAAGACTAATCAATAGCAAAGAGAAAAATGATGAATTTAAGGTAGAAAAAACATCTCCAGGGATGGGTTGACATCACATACTCCGTGATAAAAAAGAGGCATTGTTGGGACAGTTGGCAAAACTTGAATGGATGGGGTCTGTGGGCTGGATGGTAGTACCCAATCAATGTTAATTTCTTAATTTGGAGAGTTGTTTGCTGATATGTAGAAGCACAGCTTTGTGTGGGAGAAATGCACACTAGAGTGTTTAGAGGAGATGAGACAACCTGTCTGCATTCGGCTCTCAAAAGGTTTAAAAAAAGACTAGACATAATATAGCTAATAATATATATGGGAGAGGAGGGAGATTGGGCGATGGAGCAAATGCATGAAAACATTAATAACTGGGAAATCTTCATGAAGCAGGTGTGAGAGATCTTTGTACTGTTCTGGCAACACGTATGTTTGAAATTATTTCAAAATAATTTTTTTTTTAATGATCCAAAGGGATACCTAGCAAAGCATATCTAGCTCTTGATCTCAGAGGAAAGAGATCAAGAGGCAGAATTTTACTCGATAAGAAAAACCAGCAGGGAAAGCAAATACATCAAATACAGGAATAATAGGATTTGAACACTAACAGTTTCTTCAATGTCCTCACTTTTGCTCTGCACATTACCTTCTATCTCATCAATCTTCCTGCGATGGTTTACTGTTGCCTACTCGGCGTCTGGGTAGTTCAAGGCACTAATCTAAGTAAGTAGTTTAGGATCAGCTTTAGAATCCAAATCTACCAGGCTAAGCAGTGTAGACCAACATCATGGCCCAGCACAGGGCACCCTGATGAAAGTTACCTGTAACCATCAAGTTCATTAAATAAGAAACCACCAGAGGAAGCTTGACTTTGCACTGCCTGTGGTGGCCCCTTCTGTTTACTCAGAAGGGAGAGGTAGAGGATACACTGTTATTATCATTCACTAACTACTTTTGTCCTATACTAGCAAATCACTTTTCCAAGTTGAAACAGCAGAACTTCTCCATTTCTCTCCATGGAGCAAAACCCAGCATTGAACAGGCCAGTTGTTCAATCAGGAGAAACTTAAACAGGTTTCCCCAGTAGGGTTCTTGTATACTAAAAAATAAGAATGACTTTTCTCCCACTAGCTGTTTTCCCCCACTGTCCCCTTGCACCTGCATATCTCCGTAATATTAAAAGCTAAGGCTAGAGTATATGGCATGGAATATTCCTAAAAGGTAAATCTCATACTGGTTCGGTCACCATCCCTCTAATTTGAATAGAGAGCTTTTATTCAAACTAGCCTTGTAATCTAGTTGCATTTGAGACAGGGTCTTAATTCTTGCTCTGGAAAGTTTGGTTTGATTAAAAAAAAAATCCTAGGGAATTCTCTCCCCATTATATAGACTGGAAAAGATTAAACATACACACACACACACACACATTAAACTGAAATCTGTTCAGCATAAATAAAGCATTAAAGCTTTTAATCTGATGAAGCTAAATCTACACACTTTTGGGATAAAAGCATTTTTTAAAAAGAAGTGTACATTTAAAAAAAATCAAAGGCTTTTTTGAATACATAACTTAGACATCATTCTTTGGGACAATTCTGAGGCACCATTAGTTAGACAAGTGAAAGGCAAAACAATCCTCAAGTCCTACTTCCCAGGACACCCCTCCAGGGAACGGAAGCACATTACAATCAAGCCCAATTCCAAAGCAAGTGGTGGTCAAAAGGTTCCCACAGCCACGTGGCACACAGCTGGGGAACACATCCAAACTGTTCACACTGCCTGGTAAAGAAAACAGAAAAATGCATGCACATGACGGGCACTTCAAACGGAGGCCCACAGGGGATACTAATGAGTCCCCTATGCTCTGACCAACTTTCCTTCAGAGTCTTGATTTGGACTTTGGAGGAACATTATGTATAAAGGGACTTTGCCAGACAGCCTGATTTATAGCTCAAAACATGAGGACACACATCTCAACTACTGCTACATCTATTCTCCTCTGTTCCGGTATCAAGTTCCAGGA
Source organism: Varecia variegata (assembly GCA_028533085.1). Taxonomy (NCBI): domain Eukaryota; kingdom Metazoa; phylum Chordata; class Mammalia; order Primates; family Lemuridae; genus Varecia; species Varecia variegata. Next base: position 20,186,527 of record CM052450.1, on the reverse strand, counting down.
TCCCCAAGATCACCAAACACCCCATTTGGCAGCCTGGGAATGACCTATACTGGGACTAGACGCCCTCTCAGGGTACTCCAGTCTGATGCCTGGGACATAAGAAAGAAAAACTGCACCTTCCTCATGGACTCACCCTCTGTACTCTTTGTTAAGAATGACACCACTCAGATTCCCTGGACCACATAGGAAGCAAAACCCATCATCCCTAGAGGCTGACTATTTTCCTACAAGAAGGAGCAAATTAACCTTAGGTCTTACAACTGTTAACCAAAAAAACCACATCCACCCACACAACTCATACTCTTCCTGCTGGCTTCTCTGTGAGTAACTTCTAAGAAGACATGGACTTGAAAGAAGCTCTAACAATGATCTTTATGAATGCATTCTGCATTTGAACCATACAAACAGGATGATTATAATTGCTCCATCAAAGAGAGAAATAGGGCTAATTACTCCATCAGAAAGTGTGCAGTGCATCTCAACTCCTATTCTTATCAATGCCATTGAATCTTACAACTGTCCATATGCCCTATTCCTGGCCCTGCAAAGACAGCGAATGGTTAAGTAGGTAACCAATTTGTAGTAAATCCTATAAAGGGGACATGATGAAACACTAATCCTTCTTTCCTTCATAACATCAATTTGGAATTAATGATCTCAGTTAGTTGGGCAGAGTGGTTCACCACTGTGTGTCCTGTGCCCAATACAGTGAGGCATTAAATAAAAATTTGTTAAGTAAATAAATATTAAGTATTTACTTCTCATATCACAGTGAAAGCTCTGGTCTACTTGGTACTGCATGCAACTCATTCTTTGGGACATGAAAATAATTCTTTGGGATACTGGCAATAGAATGCAACTCCAACCTAACTAGTCATTTAGCAAATGCACATCATTGTTCTTTTTTAGGGGCTCAGATAATAAAATAAGTATAATATACAAAAATCCTTACCTTCTATGGGGAAAAAAAGTACCTTCTGAAGAAGGAATTAAATTACATTTAATTTCAAAACATCATCCCAATATCTACCAGCCTGGTAGTAATTTAACAGATACTTATTTGCCCATTATTTGCAAAGCACTATGGCAGGCATTGCAAATGACATAAAGAAGAGTAAAACACAGTCTTTACCCTTTGGTGTGCATAATCTAGTCAGCAGGATAAGCTATCAGACAAGAAAAAAGAAAAAGAAAAGAAAAGGGGAAAAAAGTAAATAAAAAGGCACGATCTGTATGACCAGAGCCTATAGGAATTGGGCATCAGGTATAGAAAAATTCATATTCCAAAAGCCTTCCAGGCTCCCACAACCAGCCATGAACTGCCTTGCTCCTCCCCTTACCTCAGTGGTGGATGAGATCAAAAAATCCCCTGGGAGATACAGGGTCCCTCCTAAAGCTTAGGGCACTCAAGGACTCCACCTGGGGGAGCAGAGTCTACCACGGACACAAAAGAACATTTCGGCAGCTGGCTCTATCACACAAACATCAACCAGTGACAGGGAGAACAACAATATAGCCCATCATAGCATCTTCCAACTCAATTAAAACAGGGTGTGGCTGATTCACACTCACAAGTACCACCCATCATCACCAAGAGTAAGCTGGGGGACCTAACTCACTATGCACTGTTGGGAAGAGGTAAAGAGAGCAGGTCAGAGATAACCCAAGAGGTACACCAAACCTGCTAGAACACCCATAGGCAACTCAGGACCAGCACTCCTCTCCCTGGCACGCTCAGGGATTGATCTTCAGGGACAGGAGACAGGCCTGTAAGCCAGGCATAGCACTACCTGGGTCTTGACCGAGAGTCCAGATGAGAAGGAGTCAGCAAAAGAACTCTGGAAACATGAAAAATCAGAGTGAAAGGATACCCCAAAAAGAAAATGATAACCCCTTACCAGTGGATACCAATCAAAACAAAAAGATTGAAATGACAGATAAAGAATTCCAAACATGGATTATAAGGAAGCTCAATGAAATACAAGAGAAAATAGAAACCCAACACAAATAAACCACAAAAACAAATACAGGAAATGAATGAAAAATTCACTAAGGAAATCGAATTATTAAAAAAAAAATCAAACAGAACTTCTGGAAATGAAAAATTCATTCAAGGAAATACAAAACACAGTGGAAAGCCTTAAGAATAGGCTAGATCAGGCAGAAGAAAGAATCTCAGAGTTAAAGACAACACCTTCAAGCTCTTAAACAAGTCAAAGAGAAAGATCTGAGAAACAAGAGGAATGAACAAAACCTACAAGAAATACGGGATTATGTAAAGAGGCCTAACGTAAGAATCATAGGCATCCCTGAGGTTGAAGAAAAAAATACACAAGGGTTGAAAAACCTATTTGAGAGAATAATTGAGGAAATTTCCCTGGCCTTGCTAAAAATCTAGATACCCAGGCACAAGAAACTTAAAGGACCTCTTCATCATGATGAGGCATTCACCACGACACATAGTCATCAGACTGGCCAAAGTAAACACGAAAGAGGCACTACTACAAGCTGTAAGACAAAAGCAACAGGTAACTCACAAAGGAAAACCCATTACGCAGACTTCTCAACTGAGACTTGAAAGCCAGAAGGGACTGGGGTCCCATTCTCAGTCTCTTCAAACAGAATAAAGGCCAGCCTAGAATTCTGTATCCTGCAAAACTAAGTTTCTTATATGACGGAGAAATAAAGACTTTCTCAGAAAAGCAAATGCTAAGGGAATTTGTCAAGACCAGACCTGCCCTGCAGGAACTACTCAGAACTGCATTATACGTGGATCAGCACAAGAGACACCCACCAGTGTAAAACCACCCAAAAGCTAAAGATCAGAGCCCGGATACCACAATGATTTAAGAGATAAAACAAAGCAATAAAGTTCTACTCAACAGGATAAACAGAAATCCACCCCACTTATCAACTCTTTCAATAAATGTGAATGGCTTGAACTCCCCACTCAAGAGACACAGGCTGGCTGAATGTATAAAAAAATACAAGCCAAGTATCTGCTGTCTCCAGGAAATGCATCTAACCCACAAGGACTCATTCAGACTCAAGTTGAAGGGATGGAAAGCAATATTCCATGCAAATGGAAACCAAAAGAAAGCTGGTATAGCCATTCTCATATCAGATAACATAGACTTCAAATTAGCAAAAGTAAAGAAAGACAAAGATGGCCACTATATACCGGCAAAGGGAACAAGTCAATAAGAAGACATAACAATCCTAAATATTTATGCACTGAACACAGGTGCACCCAGATTCATGAAGCAAACCGTACTTGAACTAAACAAAATGATAAACAATAGCATTGTAATAGCCGGGGACTTCAACAGATAGAACAGGACAGATCCTCCAAGCAGAAAATAAGTGAAGAAATGATGGACTTAAAAGGAACTATAGAACAAATGGGCCTAACAGACATTTACAGAACATTCTACCCAAAAACTACTCAATATACATTCTTCTTATCAGATCATGGAACATTCTCTAAGACTGATCTCATCCTAGGCCATAAAACATGTCTCAACAAATTTCAAAAAAATGGAAATTATACCATGTATCTTCTCAGACCACAGTGGAATAAAATTCAAAATTAATTCCAACAGAAACACTCAACTCTACACAAAGTCATGAAATTAAACAACCTACTATTAAATACTTATTGGGTCAAGGAGGAAATTAAGATGGAAATCAGAAGAGTCTTTGAACTAAATGACAAAGGGGACACAAGTTATCAAAATCTGTGGGATTTCAGCAAAAGCACTCATAAGAGGAAAATTCATAGCCATAAGTGCCTACATACAAAAGACAGAAAGATTGCAAATCAACAACCTAATGAATTGTCTCAAGGAATTGGAAAAGGAAGAGCAAACCAATCCCAAACCCAGCAGACGAAGCAGAACTAAATGAAATTGACAACAAAAAAATTATACAAAAGATTAATGAAACAAAAAGTTGGTTCTTCGAAAACATGAACAAAATCGACAGGCCTCTCACTAGATTAACCAGAAACAGAAAAGAAAGGACCCTAATAAGCTCAATCAGAAATAAAAAAGGAGCTATTATAACTGATACCATGAAAATACAAAATATCATCTCTGAATACTATAAAAATCCCTAAGCACATAAACTTGAAAACATTGAGCAAATGGACAAAAAGGGAAACACACAACCTCCCTAGGCTCAGTCAGGAAAAAATAGAACCTGTAAACAGACCAATGTCAAGGAACGAAATTGAAGCAGCAATAAAAAAAATTTCTCAACAAAATAGTCCCAGACCAGATGGTTTTACAGCCAAATTTTAACAGACCTACAAAGAACTGGTATCTATATTGCAGAAATTATTTCATAACACAGAGAAGGAAGGAATCCTCCCCAACTCATTCTATGAAGCCAATATCACCTTGATACTAAAGCCAGGAAAGGACACAACAAAAAAGAGAAAACTACAGACCAATATCCCTTATGAATATAGATGCTAAAATTCTCAATAAAATCCTAGCAAACCAAATTCAGAGCTGCATATCAAAGAAATAATCCACCAGAATCAAGTGGGCTTCATCTCAGAGATGCAAGGATGGTTCAACATACACAAATCTATAAATGTGATTCACCACATAAATAGAAACAAAAGCAAAGACCATACGATCCTTTTGATAGATGCAAAAAAGCATCTCACAAAATTCACCACCCTTTTATGATAAGAACTCTTAACAAAATAGGCATAGATGGAACATACCTCAATATTATAAAAGCCACATACGACAAACCCACAGCCAATATCATACTGAACATGGAACAATTGAAAGCATTTCCACTTAGAACTGGAACCAGACAAGGTTGCCCACTGTCACCACTTCTTTTCAACATAGTGCTGGAAATCCTAGCCAGAGCAATCAGGCAAGAGAAGGAAATCAAGGGTATCCAAATGGGGAAAGAAGAAGTCAAACTATCATTCTTTGTTTACGATATGATCTTATATCTAGAAAACCCCAAAGATTCTGCCAAGAGAATCCTGGAATTGATAAAGAAATTCAGCAAAGTCTCAGGTTACAAAATCAATGTACACAAATCAGTAGCATTCCGGCCAGATGCGGTGGCTCACACCTGTAATCCTAACACTCTGGGAGGCTTGAGCCCAGGAGTTTGAGGTTGCTGTGAGCTAGGCTGACGCCACAGCACTCTAGCCTGGGCAACAGAGGGATACTCTGTCTCAAAAAAAAAAAAAAAAAAAAAAAATCAGTAGCATTCCTATACACCAACAACAGTCAAGCTGAGAATCAAATCAAAGACTCAATACCTTTCACAATAGCAACAAAGAAAATAAAATACCTAGGAATATATTTAACCAAGGAGGGGAAAGACCTCTACTGGGAGAACTACGAAACACTGAGAAAGGAAATCATAGAGGATATAAACAAATGCAAAAACATATCATGCTCAGGCATTGGCAGAATCAACATTGTTAAAATGTCGATACCACCCAAAGTGATTTACAGATTCAATGCAATCTCCATTAAAATACCAACGTCATATTTTGCTGATCTAGAAAAAAATAATTCTATGCTTCGTATGGAACCAGAAAAGACCCTGAATAGCCAAAGCAACCTTAAGCAAAAAGGACAAATTGGGAGGCATCACTTTACCAGACTTCAAGCTATAGTACAAGGCTATAGTAACCAAAGCAGCATGGTACTTGTATAAGAACAGAGACACAGACCAATGGATCAGAACAGAGAACCCATATATAAAACCATCCTCATATTGCCATCTGATCTTTGACAAAGCAGACAAAAACATACACTGGGGAAAAGAATCCCTATTCAATAAATGGTGCTGGGAAAATTGGATAGCCACATGGAAAAGAATGAAATAGGATCTGCACCTTTTACCACTCACAAAAACTAAGTCATGATGGATAACAGACTTAAACCTAAGGCATCAAACTATAAGAATTCTAAAAGAAGAGGTTGGGAAAACTCTTATAGTTATCGGCCTAGGCAAAGAATTATGAAGAAGACCCCAAAGGCAACGTCAGCAACAATAAAAATAAATAAATGGGACCTGATTAAACTAAAAATCTTCTGCACAGCCAAGGAAACAATTAACAGAGCAAATAGACAACCTATATAGGATGGGAGAAAGTATTTGCAAGCTATACATCCTGTAAAGGGCTAATAATCAGAATCTATAAAGAACTCAAGCAATTCAGCACAAAAACATCAAACAACCCCATTAAAAAGTGGGCAAAAGACATGAACAGAAGCTCTTCAAAAGAAGATGGACTAATGGCCCATAAACATATCAAAAAATGCTCAACATCTCCGATCATCAGGGAAATGCAAATCAAAACCACAATGAGATATCATCTAACTCCAGTGAGAATGGCTTTTATCAAAAAATCCCAAAACAACAGATGCTAGCGGGGAGAGAAAGGAACACTTACACACTGTTGGTGGGACTGCAAACTAGTTCAACCTCTATGGAAAGTAGTATGGCAACACCTCAAAGAACTAAAATAGACCTATCATTTGATCCAGCAATCCCAGTACTGGGTATTTACCCAAAGGAAAAAAAGATATTTTATAAAAAAGACACTTGTAATCAAATGTTTATAGCAGCACAATTCACAATTGCAAAGATGTGGAAACAACCCAAGTGCCCATGAATACATGAGTGGATTAATAAAATGTGGTATATGTATACCATGGAATACCACTTAGCCATAAAAAATGGTGAACTAATACTTTTTGTAACAACCTAGATGGAACTGGAGACCATCAAAATACCACATGTACTCTGTATTAAGTCAGAACTAAATGATCAGCGCTCGTGTGTACATATGGTGGTAAAATTCAACGGAAATCAAGCAGGTGGACGGGGGAAGGAGGCGATGGATAAATTCACAGCTAACGGGTACAATGCGCACTGTTTGGGTGATGGACACACTTATAACTTTGACTCAAACTGTACAAAAATAATTCATATAACCAAAACATTTGTACCCCCATGATGTTCTGAAATTTTAAAAAAGAAAAGAAAAATTCATATTCTGCTTTACTTTAATTACATATTTTTTGAGGTTTTATTTTCAAAGGATTGGTTTTGAGAAGTACATTTATTGCAGGAAGATTCCTCTTTCTCTTAAGTCAAACAGAACAGAAGCATAAAGAAAGAAAACATGAAAGTAGACACAGCAAAACAAAATTTAAAAACCAGATTGCATTTTTTTAAATTTTTATTTAAATCTATGCTTTCTTTAAAAACCATTCGCAAGTCTAAAGAACTAACCATACTGAAATCAGTAATGACTTTTAAGACTAAACATGTTGCAAATAATAATAAGCTTAAAGGCAATATGTTTTTTCTTTTAAGAGCAGGCAAATTTTTCCAACTCTTTTTTAATAGCAGGCTGCCCTGTGACATGGGAAACAGATTATCCTAGGAAGGGAAGATTAGTAAGGGGAAATGCTAAAAAGAGAAGGGGTAGAAACAGCCACTGTACTTGGGGAGGCCATTTCCTCCCAGGTTCCTCCCAGGGAGCAGGAGGTAGCAAGATCAGCAAAGAGGGGACTGATGCCCTAAACATCAGGGTGCAGGAACTGGAAGAAGCCTGAGTAGGTAGTGTCATATTACACTCATTCAGTTGGATAAAGTCTCCCACTGAAGTACATTTTGGTTCCAGGGCAAGCTATGGAGCCTGGGTTATGACTCAATTTGTAACAAAGTCTCTCCACTGCAGAAGTGCATCTTGCATTCCCATGGCCAGGTCAGAAAAGAACAAAGGAGGAGCCAACAGAAGCAGAATTGGACTGGGAGCCTGGAGACCTGGGCCTGAATCTGGCTCCCATTCAAAACTGTTCTGTCCCACATTCCATCTTTCTACTCTTCTTATTCTTCCCTCAACACCATGTTCCAACTTCCTAATCCAATATTCACCAACTATACACACACACACACACACACACTCACTCACTCACAAATACTCAAACAGCCATATATAGTTAGCACTAACTATACCCCTGTGCTTTAATGTATATTATCTCCAAATATAACAACTTTGTTAGGTTAGGCATTATCACTTCCACTCTATTTATTTACTGAGATATAATTCACTCCTTTTGAGTGTGCAATTCACTGGTTTTTAGTATGTTCAAAAAGTCATACAACTATCACCATTATCTAATTCCATAGCATTTTCATCCCCCCAAACACACACCATACCCATTAGCAGTCATTCCTCATTTTCCTCTCTCCACATCCCCTAGAAACCACTAATCTACTTTCTATCTCTATAAATGTACCTATTTTGGATATTTCATACAAATGGAATCATACAACATATGGCATTATGTATCATTCCCAATTTATACACAAACAACCTAAGACTCAAATAGGTTAAGTAACTTGCCCCAAAGTCATACAGTTAATAAGAGGATACATTAGAATAGGAACCCAGGTCTGATCCAAATGCTTGTGCTTACTTTCGACCACTGTTTGTTGCTTCCATATAGGAAGAAAACTGAGAAAATTTTAGCTAGTCTTGAGGAAAATGGGGTTTTGTTAATCTAAGGTAATAAAAGTATTAAGAACCACAACTATAGCACCGTCTCTACTGAGCTTATGTTGAAATACACAGGCAGCTCTTCTAAACAGATGGTCATGGCAAACCACTAAAAAGCGTACCCAAGCAAGTCAGCAACCACTGTCACCTTTTCACTCCGCAACTCCAGCTTCTCCCGACCCTTCAGCCCCACAAAGATGGCAGCTGTATCAAACCAGACTGAAAAGAATCTCCTCTCTCCCAATTTTTCATCCCTTCCCCAAATGTCACTCTGCCAATTAAACTTTACTATCCATACAAATTTCTGTCTAAGAAGACCAAGAAAAATAAGTACAGTAGCGCTTTTCCCCTTCTTTTAAATTCTGGCAACCAGTTTATACTAGGTGTGAAAAAAAAGGGTAAAGAATGTTGGAGAAACATAGCTGTCAGCTCACCAAAGGCAAAGAACTATTAAAAACCTAAAAATTATAACTTACATGAAATGTCTATAACCTAGCCACACTTCAGCTTTCTGCTTTGTGGCATATAGATGGTTTAGATTAGATTATGCCTTTCTAGAAGACCAAGTTCAGGTCTTCCTAGTCCCTTTTATCTATCATCCAACTTAAATAAGTAAGTACACTGTAATGATGATAATTATAATTATTTTTTCTTTCTTGGGAGAAAAGTGTAGAAGGGAAAGATTGCTCTCCACTAAACGAAGGCCAAGGCCAATGTCTTTCTTTATTTGGCTCTTTATCTCCCATACAATGGCCAGTACATACCATGCACTTAAATATTTATTGAATAATAGCTAATGCTTACATAGCACCTTTCCAGGCACTGCTCTAAATCCTACATATATTAACTCCCAGTAATCCTAGAGGTAAGTACTATTATAATCCCCATTTCCAGATCAGGAAACGATGACACAGCCCAGTTGTGATTTGCCCAAGGTCATTCTGTAAGTAAGGGGCATAACCAAGAAAGGCAGCACAGGCTAGAGCATTCCAACTAGACACATTTGAGTCACTCCAATTACTTAAAATTGAGAGGTTTATGACAAATTGCAACAGCCAGGAACTCCACGGGATCATAAAACAAGAAAAATACTTTTCCCTCTGCTACTAATACTCCAGCCTGCCTTTCTTCAGAAGTGCTCAAAGCTTTCATCTCATTACTTCTGAACCCTCTGACAGAGGAAAATCAACAGATAGAGGGGCTCTCATCTCCCATAGTTAATTGAAAAGGCGGCCAATGATTTGGGCAGCAGAGAACTGAATCAAGGAAACTTCGTTTACAACTCGGTTTTCTTTGTACAAGCCAAGCTACTCTAAAAAAAAAAAAAGAAGATCATTTTAGAGTTCTAGTCCACCTACTTTTTAACCTCAAAAATATCATGTATATTTCATATTCTCTGCACTGACCACAGTGAATAAAGAACTATCAAAATTAAAAGGGAAACAGAGATGGGCGCTTTGGCTCATGCCTGTAATCCTAACACTCTGAGAGGCAGAGGGAGGATTGCTTGAGCTCAGGAGTTCGAGACCAGCCTGAGAAAGAGAAAAACCCCATCTCTATAAAAATAGAAAAATTAGCCAGGTGCAGTGGCACGTGCCTGTAGTCCCAGCTACTCGGGAGGCTGAGGCAAGAGGATTGCTTAAGCCCAGGAGTTGGAGGTTTGCAATGAGCTATGAAGACGCCACTGCACTCTAACCAGGGCAACGGAGCAAGACTATCTCAAATAAATAAATAAATAATAAAAAGGGAAACATTATTTTGGGGTCCTTCACTCTCTTTTGTGGTTGAAAGTGAAATAATAAAATTCTGTGGTATTATAAGTGGTATATAGAGACATGAAAATTATTTTACTATTGTTACCATCCTTATAGTCCAATAATTTCAAATGCAGAGTTAATCCCTGATCTTCGATTCCTCAAATTCCATACTGCATCCAACCTAGAGGCACGCTTCTATTCTGAAATGATAATTAAAAACTTCTAGGGGTTTGTCCAGGTTAAGAATCGACGGCCAGGCACTGTGGCTCGTGCTGGTAATCCCAGCAACTTGGGAGGCTGAGACAGGAGGATCGCTTAAGGCCAGGAGTTTAAGGCTAGCATGAACAACAGAGTGAGACCCCCATCTCTAAAAAAAATTTTTAATGAGATAACATTAAAAAAAATTGAGTGTTCCCTCCCTTAACATTCCAAGTTCCTATTAATCAGAAACCAACATTCATAAAAGAAAGTTGAGACAGTCTCTGAATGAACTTGACCTTACAAAGATAGCCTGTAAAAGGAGAAAACAAGAGCTAGTTGTCCTTTAAGGAGTGGTTTCTACTTTCTGACATGACTACCTACACAGCTGGGAAAATGCATCCCTAAAATATACACAGTAAATGCCTCCTCACTAATTTTCCCTTCTGCATTTTCACCCCCAAAGATAAAACTCTCCACGCTGAAAGGAAGGAAGCATTTAATGGAACAAAATCAAATTGCTCCTGATCCTGCCATCTGCACCCTCCCAGGTTTTTATCTGGGATGGACAGACTCCAGAAGGTGAAGAGAGTTAAATACATAAAGATTAGTTCATGATCCAGTCAACTAGAAAAGCCAGTGAGGCAAAATACAAAGGTATATTCGTATTTCTTAGGTTGGCTTTTAAGGAATAAAAACAAGAGATAACCAAGGTTCCTTGAAAACTTCCACTTCTGAGGTGAGTCTATTTTCTGATTATTTTTTAGCAGTAATTCTAAAATAAATAGTTGTTTTAAAACAAGGAGAGCAATGGAGGGCTTTTAAAGATAATCTACAAGGAAAACTTGGAGCAGAGAAGCCACTGGAAAGCACTGCTATGGGACAGGGTGAAAGTACAAACTCTGGGGATGTCTCTGGAAACAGCCCTTCTCACCAGTTGTTTTCTGATAGCCTCACGGAAATTAGTTCCCTCTGCAAGTCTATTCCAGAACAGCAAATCTCTGGACGTACGATGTCAAAACCATAACTTCAAAAAAGCTGGTCATCCTCCTCCTATTTATCACATGAGGTAAAAATAAAAGTTTTTATTGATATCCAGGCCAAGTGAATGGTATGGTATCATTTAGGACCCTATTAGCATCTTAGTATCTTATTTTTAATCACCATTTCTGGAGTCTTAGTCAAACTTAGGCTATTAAACATGAAACTTTGGGAATATACGGCCTAACACACAAACTTAGAACAATTCATTCATTTCTGAGTCTCATGTTCAAATCTGCTAACAGCATCTCAATGTGTGGTTCTGAAAGTATGTTAGCAGACCACCTGCGTCAGGACCCCCAGGGTCTCTGCATGTTAAATTAGAATCTTAGGACCGCCCCCCCCCACATACACCCCCTACTCAATCAGAATACTAGGAGATAGAGCCTCAGACCTAGTGTTTTCAATATGCCCCTGGGGTGATTTTAATACACACTTTAGTCTGAGAATCACTAAATTAAATCCACTGACTTGTTTGCTGTTTTGTATCCAAGATATCTATCTACATGGGATGCCAATCCCTTCTCCCTTCCAACCCAAGTTTTTTCTTAATTAGATGCAGTAGTTAACAAACCCTCCAGTTCCAATAGCAGTTTTAAAAGGAAGCAAGAGGTTAGGAAAGATTAAAGACCATGCACGATTTGGGACCTCTGGCACATCCCAGAAATAATCATGTCAAGAAGACCTAGAGTAGCTAGCTCTCCAACGGCTTAAGACCAAAAGGATCCCTTCCCTCTGTAACTTCTTCACCACAAGCACGGCAACATCTCTGGTAATTCTCTGGCACCCATCAGACACGATTTCCTTTGACGACCCCTAACCCTATTTAGAGTACGTTCCTTACTTCTTCACAGAGCTGCCTCATGATTGGTGTAAAAACATTTCACATTTGATTATGTTCAAACACACACACACACACACTACAGTCCTATGGCCTCCTCGGGCTCCCGAGACACCCTGCCTGCTGCCTCTCCTCCATCCCTAAACCGGGGATCTGACCACAGCTGCCCACTCGCCTAACTCAGAGCAACTCCTGCCCACTCCTCGCTATTAACCCCCGCCCTCTGCAAACACAGGCCCTCCCCAGTCCCGCCCGCGCACAGCCAGGTCCCCTGGGTCCTGCTCCTGGAACTTCTGCCCTTGGGCGCCCCTCGCCCCTAGATCCCCTGGCCGAGGCCTCTGCAGCCCCTCCCCCCCCCCCAGGAGGGATGCCCTCCCAAGGCATCCCAGATCCGGCCGGCCCAGGCCGGGGGGCCCAGCCATGCGGCCCGACTCCCACTTTCTGCCTCTTCCCCGGGTTGTTTTGCAGGGCAGCGGTGCAGTCCACCCTCCAATGTGCTTCTCCTGCCCTCTCCCCCTCGGAGCTGCCCTCCTTACCCGCCTGCAGCCCGGTTTCGGCGACATCGCCAGCAGGGCCGAGCTCGGCCCAGCCGCCGCCCGTGGGGGAGGAGGGAAAACTGTGGTTGTGGGAGCACTTGATGTCGCGGAAGAACTTCTGAGTTTCGCGCAGGTTCTGCCTCAGCCGGCCCAGGTAGCGGCGGTAGCGACCGAACCCCCGGCACAGCTCGCGAATCATTCCGCCGCCTCCGGGGCCGGGACCCGAGACGGGCTCGCTCCCCCACGGCACCCCGTCGCCCTCCATCTCTTCTGCCCACACTGTCTTCGCGGCTTGGTCCCCAGCCGCTGGCCCGGCCTCCCTCCTCCCCGCCCCCCCAGTGCTTAAAGGAGGAGGAATCCGCCTCCTGACGCCCCCGCCCGCAGTCGGCCTGGCTCCCAACCTCCCTCACTGCCGTAGCAAACAAACCAACCCGCAGTGCACAGCCAACGGAACCTTTCTCTCCACTATCCGCACGAGTGAGGGAAGGATCGCTGGAGGACGCGGGCACTGCGGGGTCTTCTGGGAGTTGTAGTCTGGGCTGGGGCCGAGCACCAAAACCCCAAGGCTGAAGGCGGGGAGGCTGTGGATGGGGCTGCCCCGCCTTTGGTAAAACCCTCACCTGCTCTTGTGCTTACATGCTCTCCTCATTTAAAAATGTGTTCCTAATCCCTACATGACTGTCCCTGAGGAGAGGGAGGAGCTGCAGAATCTGGACTCCAGCAGAAGTGGGCTGCCTTACTGAAATCAGAGCCAAAGATTTTAATAGAGAAAAGGAAGGAAATGTGACTGAGGACAGTAATATCTCCATGGTTACCGTAAATGGCTCTCTCACTTTCCGGATACAATAGATACTGGGGAATTGACTGAAACTGCTCTGGATATAGGGAAATCTCACGTGTTTGTATTGCATCCTCCTTTTCTGACTTTCCTTCTCCAGATGTGGAAAGGAGAGATGTGTAAGGGTCGATATGAGCTAAAAGCTGAAGTGCAATTGGTTTCTTAAAGAAGGGAGGCCGGGCTGGGTAAGGGGAAGTTGAGGTTTGTAGCCTTCCAAACCACTTCTGATTATCTAAACTCGGCTTCTGCTAATATGCAAGCCTTCCATTGACACAGACTGTCACAGACCCTTGGACGTAATTACAAAGGGGGCAAAACTTGACGTCACGTCTTTTACACTTCCTGCTTTCTTTCCCCTCTTCGCCGGGCACAAATTCCACCTGTGTCTTTCTTGCTGTGGAAAGACCCCATGTTTTACCCAGATGGAGACCTCTTCTCTGACAGGCTGGATGGTGTAGTTCCTTAACTGAAATTAAGAGATTGGAGTTTGCGTCTGGACTCCAATGCCTTGGCTTGTGACCTCAGGCAGGACCCTGTTTCATCCTCTATGAAATAGGGTTTGGACTGGTTGAACTTTTTAATATTTCCATTTATTTATTTATTTATTTACGAGACACAGTCTCAGCCTGTCGCCCAGGCTAGAGTGCAGTGGCATCATCATAGCTCACTGCAACCTCAAACTTCTCATCCTTCTGCCTCAGCCTCCCAGGTAACTGGGACTATGGGTGTGCGCCACCATGCCTGGCTAATTTTTCTATTTTTTGTAGATATGGGGGTCTTCTTCTTGCTCAGGCTGGTCTCCAACTCCTGGCCTCAAGCAGTCCTCCCGCCTCAGCCTCCCACAGTGCTAGGATTACAGGTGTGAGCCACCACGCCTGCCCTGGACTAATTGATCTTAAGCCCTTTTGGCTCTAAGATTTTGTGAATCCTGCTTTAAAAATTTTACTTCTCCCAACCTCTCATCTCATCTTGAGTGCAAGTGATCTTAGCTAAGTGATGTCATTCTGTTCGGATTAATTCAATGTAAAATGTGAAAGCTTTACCTTTCCAGGAGGTTTTAGCATCTTATAAAAAGGGGTCACTAATTCAAATGAATCTCTACTTGGTGTGTGTGAAGGCTACCTGTAAGAGGGGAGCTTTATGCTCTTGCCTATTTACTGCCTCCCTTTTATTTGCTCACATATTCTCCATTGGCCATTCTTCTTTTGCAAGATTGTATTCTCTGTGCAACTCCCAAAGGCTCAGTAAAATAGAAACGAAAATATAAAATGGGAATTTTAATACAAGATGGTTGATACTATTTTTAAAAATAGAACAGCTGTAACAAAGCAATGTGTGATGATTTGCCACACACAATAATTTCTAGCAAAGGAGATTAAATGAGAGAACACTCAAACTGGAGTTGTCCAGAATAGGAATCTATCTTGAAGAAGGGGCAAAATTTGGATAGGCAGAAGTAATCAGAGAGGGCATTATTTCCGGTAAAGGTCACAGAACCCACCCTTTTAAAAACTATTCATTAGTACTTTAAATTATATTCATTTTTAAAATAAGTAATACAAGAATGTGGTATAAAATTCAAATGGTGCAAAAGGTATACAAGGAAAAACCAAGTCTTCCTTAGTTTTTCTGTTCCTGTCTCCCAGTCACCTAGTTCTCCTCCCAGAAAGCATATATAGATATATGTATTTTAAATACAAATTATAGCATCCTATGCATACTCTACTATACCCTCACAGACTTCTGCACCTAAAGATCTGCCTCATTCTTTTTAACTGTGTAATAAACTACCATATGGATTGGCATGTTTTATTCAACAAGTCTTCTATTGGCAGACCTTTAGGTTTTTTGCAGTGTTTTGATATTCTAAGTAATGCTACAGTAACTAACTTTCTATACACATCATTCTGAATTGTGCAAGTATATCTCATTCCCATTTTTTATCTGTTGAGGAAAGCAATCATTTTTGCTATTTAAAATCTTAAAGGGATGTGAGTGACAGTGAGAGTGAATCCTTATTAAATTATAATAACCTACCAATAAAAATATATATTTTTTCAAATATCTAATTCAAAGGACAAATGGGGGAAATAAGGGTTTGAATGGTAAGAAGATAGGGTTTAAGGTTGTATAGGAAAGTGTTTCCTGAAAGTGATGAGAGATAATTAATGAAGATGAACACACAGATCTACTTTTGTTCTCTCCTAGAACATCATTAAGATGACAGTAATGGAATTTTTAAAAGCATAAAGCCACAATAATGAAAGGAGCTGGTAGCAAAAAATAAAGTGGAAGCTGGAAAGCCAATGGACAAGTGTTACCTAAGTTACCAGCCTGGGGAAACCTGAATCCTAAACCCAAAGTGGGAAAAGCTGAGATCCAGCCTGATTATACTGCAGAATCCCCCAAATCTTAGGAATTGGTGACAGTAGGTCCCCCCACTGCCTACTGTGGAATTATAGGACTACAGAGTTGTCATATACAGGCTATGTGGTGAACAGGAATTAAAACACGGATTTTGAAAGTTGTTTCAGAGCGGTTAGAACCTCAGGTCACTTTTCCCATCTTCAACTGTCCCTCTCCACACTACCCCCAAAAGAAGACTGAAATATTTATTCTGCAGAGAAGGTTAAATAGGAGCTGTCTGTATAAACAGGGAGGTCAAGTGAATGTATGGATATTGGGTGGCCTCTTTCTCCATTCAGTTCCTAGATCTTTGGCTACTAAATGTTCACTCTCCAAAAAGGAAACCTAAAGTGTCTTCACCGAGGAATCTGTCCAGACAAAGAGGAAAGATCCAAAGATACTGACATCAGAATGGAGATTTTTATCTGGTTCGTTCACTGCTGTATCTCCAGCACCTAGAATGGTGCCTGTCACTTAGTTGGTGCTCATTAGATATTTGTTGAGTGAATGAGTGTTTACTGTAGACATTTTTGAATATTCAGGAAAGCACAAAGGAGAAAATAAAAACCACTCATATTTCTACTATCTAGAAATAATCAGTAAGTTGTATTTGTATCTATAAATGTTGTCACTGGAGGAAGAGGGATAGGGGAGAAATATATTAGTCTTCCTAACTTTACTTTTCTATTACAAGTTCATTAGGTGATTTCTACAGAGATTCTGAAGCCTTGATCTTCCTGTTCATATAGGTGGAAATCAGGTGCTTTTTGTAGAACACAAAAAAACATTAACATTTAATTCTCCCATGTAAATTAAGAAAAGTTTATTAACAGAACGTATGTCTGTTTTCTATTATGCAACATAAAACCACAATTTTTACAGATCCAAGAATTTTTTTTAAATCCAAAAATTGAAGAAAAAAATACAACAATTACAGATTTCTTAGATTTCCATAGGTATTTTTAAAATATTTGTTCAATTATTGTGATTTTCTAAAGTTACTAAGAGGTGAGTGATATTCAGCTCCAAAAAAAAAAAAAAAAAAGGAAAAGTTATAGAAGAAAAGATGAGAAAATAAAATTGATTAACTTAATTTTTTCTATGAATTGGGAAAAGATCACCACTATCAAATTTAGCAACACAACATACCTTCTTCGAGCTCAACACTGATTTCCAAGGGAACAAGTTTGAGAGTCCCTGTTCTATACAATCTTGTTCTCTTCTCTGTCTATTCTGTATATTGCAGCCAATGTTGCAGAACAATGCTTCTGCAATTTATTTTTATTTTTATTTATTTATTTTTTGACAGGGTCTCACTCTGTTGCCCAGGCTAGAATGCAATGGTGTCATCGTAGCTCACAGCAACCTCAAACTCGTGGGCTCAAGTCATCCTCCTGCCTATCCTCCTGAGTAGCTGGGACTACAGGCGTGAGCCCACCATGCCCAACTGATTTTTTCTATGTTTTGTAGAGACAGGGTCTTGCTATTGCCCAGGCTGGTCTTGAACTCCTGTCCTTAAGTGATCCTCCTGCCTCAGCTTCCCAAAGTCCTGGGATTGTGGTTGTGAGCCACTGCACCCAGCCTTCTCCAACTTTAATGTGCATATGAATTATATGAGGATCTTTTTTTTTTCTTCTAGTAACTTCCATGGAGCCCAGGGATCTTTTAAAAATATGCTTCTGATTCAGTAAGTCTGGGATGGTGCTTGAAATTCTGCATTTATAACAAGTTCCCATGTGGTGTCAATGGTGCTGGTCTGTGGACCACAGTTTGGGCAGCAAGGATGTTAGGATACAGGACAGGAGGTAGCAAAGCCTCATGGCTAAGGAAATAGGCCTTGGAGTCAGATGCTAATTCTACCCCTTCCTGTTTGTTATGTCCTTGGAAATATTACTTTTTTTCTCTGACTCTTAGTCCCTCACTTGTAAAATGGGGATAACAGTACCTTCTTCAAAGGGTTGTTGTGACTATTTAAAAGGGCATTGCCAACATAATCTCAAATTATGTCAAAATAAGCTTTTTCTTTTTAAAGAGCAGTATCTGACATATAAGCACTCAATAAATGGCTTGTGCTTTTATCCATTGTGTTATCGTTTTTACAAACCTGAGTTCTAGTCCTGACTTGCTACTATATAATTTGGGGCATATCATTGGCTCCTGTAAGTCTTGGTTTTCTCTTCCACCAAATAGAATCCTAATAGTAGCCACCTCTAGATTATTATGAGGATAAAAATGGGAAAAAAGTGTATAAAATGCTTAGCGCAGAGTCTACACATAGATGGAAGGCATTTAATAAAAGGTAACTGAGATGATGATGATGATGACTATAAACCTAGAGTCTAATCCTGGCTCTGTGACTTCTGTTAAAAGGGAGAATCAATTGTGTTCAACATCACTGGGTTGTTGGGAAGATTCAGTGAGCCATACTGAGTGAGAAATACTTTGAAATAGAAATCCTGTAAAAAGTTAGGGAAAAGCAAGGGAGTCAGAGAGAATCTGACCTGAGTTCCAGTCCTGGCAGTGCTGCTTACTTATGTCATGATTTCAAGCAAATTACTTAACTTTTTGCAGCCTCTCTCACTTCGTCTGTATAGGGGAACTAATAATGCCTACCTCACAGGGTTGTGACGATTAAATGACATAATGTAGAAAGTATTTAGCACCTTACCTGGCATGTAGATATACTTAAGAAATGTTTTCTATCTGTAGTAACTACTCACATTCAGTCTTATGTATTTTTCCAAGGAGGATAGTATTTTGAAGAATATTTTGTTTTTGAAATTCTGTACATGAAGTTTTATTAACTTGAAGATTAAAGGTCTATAAAATTGAACTGCTAAATGCATCCTATTTAATTATACATCAAATATCATTCCAATGCTGAATATTTCATCAGTGGCATCCCTGGCTGTTAGGATGCAGAGCATGGGGAGGAAAAACAATCAATTAAGGGGAATTTGGTATAACCCCAAACAGAGATCATCTTTGTTTTACTGCCAAATCGAAGAACAAGGTTTTCCAGAAATTATTTAGAGTAACTGACCCAAAAACTTTCCCGAAGCCCTGAACATAGTTTTGCTAATTCATTTTTCATCAGTAACATTGGTAGATTGGTATTGCTTTTCAAAGCCTAAATAGTTGTGGCCCTTTCTCAACTATGTTACCTGACAGTTCAGTGGAACCCATTTTTGGTTATTTCCTTACCTTATCTGACCTGAGTTCCAGTCCTGGCAGTGCTGCTTACTTATTTCATGATTTTAAGCAAATTACTTAACTTTTTGGAGCCTCTCTCACTTCATCTGTATAGGGGAACTAATAATACCTACCAATAATTGTGAAATTATTTACACCTACAACAGGTTATATTCTTATCTTTGGTCTGATCCTGGATGAAAAAGGATAGATGAAAATCTACCAATGCCTTTTTCTATGTCAACATTATCTTGATAGAGGTTTTCTAGAAGACTCTGAAGCCTGATTTCTCATATTCCAACTGCCTTAGTCTGTTTATATTCATATGTGCCAAACCCCATGCCTGACACAAAGAGTGTGCTCAATATGTATTAGCCGAAAGAAAATACTTCATTTTATTCCGCTGCCTGCCTGCCTTTCTCATAAATCTAGCTCCGCAGGGAGGTGGTTTGATGGAAATGAGGGTTAGGATTCTGAAGCAAAGATGGATTTAAGGCATCCTGGTCATGAGAACATTCTCTATTCCCAAATTTCAGAGGGGAGAGGGACCTCCATCTAACAAATTTCATACACACCACCGTGTGCTTAGAAGACCCTTAGCTGACCCACCTTCACGCGTGTCTGTGTTGCGGGGATGGGGGTGGGGGGTGGGGAGTGGGGGGAGGTCCTATCATTTTCCTAGAGCTGATTTCAGAAGCACTGATCTAGGACCCTTCTCAAAATAGGGCTTAGTGATCCATTTAGGCAAGTTTCGATTGCACGCACACACATTTCTTGCATGAGGAATATGAAAATGTGTAAGGGTGTGGAAGAATAAGAAGAAAAAGATAGTATTAAATTTAAAACATCATAAAAATAGACAAATGAAATTTTCAACAGTTCCATATACTAGCATCAAACTCATGATTACTTTTTAGTAGTACTCCCTCCCATCTTTTTTTTTTTCCACATCCAGCTAACTTTTTTCTTTTTTCTTTTTTGTAGAGATGGGGGTCTCGCTATGTTACCCAGGCTGGTCTTGAACTCCTGGCCTCAAACAGTCCTCCCACCTCAGCCTCCCAAACTGCTGAGATTACAGGTCTGAGCCACTGTGCCCAGCCTTTCCCATCTTTATCCACTATTTATCCAAATTTTATCCATATAGTTTATATCATTTTAATTCTCACAACAACCCTGGATATTTCTATCCCTGTTTTACAGATGAGGAAATTGGGACTAAGGGTAAATGAGTTGTCTAGGTCCGTAGAGCCAATAACACAGGTTTGTCTGACTTTAAGGCTCTAATTCTTTCATCTCTACACAATTTTGCATTCTAATGCTTTCATTTTACATTATTTAAAGAAGGCTTTTCATGTTTCTATATACCCATATTTATTTTTTTCAATAGCAGCATAACATTCCATTATATTGTTATGTCATTGTTACTCATCCACCCCCTATTCTTGGAACATTTAGGTTGTTTCAGGTTTTTCATTATTTCAAACAATGCTGCTATAGGCATTTTTGTTGTTGTTTATGCAGCTTGTTTTTTTCTTTTGAATTATTTTCTGGAGATACATTCCCAGGAGGGTATTATATATCTATATGTCTCTAGCTATATATTCCTAAACTGCCCTCTGATAAACTTGTATTATGTCGTTGCATCTTGAAAGAGAGCACTATCTGCTTTCACCAGCATCCTGTGAGTGATATTAATATAAGGCAAGCCTGGGTGAATCCACTAATGAAAACAGCCCTTTGTCTTTATATCTGCTTGGGTATGCCCCAGGGCCATATGAGACTCCTTGAAAAAGATTTATTCTATAATCAGATCTCACATGGGATGGTGATTCCCCTGCTCACAAGAGGCTTCCTTGATTAAACTGTCTTTTTCTCTTTGAAGTCACAAGATCAGCAGAAGGTTTTTCAAGCAACTGACATTTTCCTGTTGATTCAGAGCAGATCTCCATTCCCGTGTTGGAAAAAAGTGTGGTGCCTGTTCGACACAAAAGCTAGACTTTCGCTCATAGTTTGCCATTGCAAACGGGTTAGATAAATTACACCAAGGAAAGAAAGTCCTGACAGAGCTGAAAAAAGGTTTCAGGAACTGTCAGGAAGAAGTGAAAGTGAGAAAAAGTGGTACTAGAGTAAGAAATCTCAGTTCCCACTGTTGGAAGGTGATTTCGAGGTTATATGTCAGTATCTCTCCATCTTAGTTATCTTACATGGCAAGAATACCACTTGAGGTTATGGAAAGGTTTAGATCTAAATTACATAGCACATTAATAGGAACTCAAATGATAGCTGTTATTATTATTAATAAACATGGTATCCATGGTATAGTCTTAAGAGCACATTAATAGGAATGCAAATGATAGCTGTTATTATTATTAATAAACATGGTATCCATAGCGTAGTCTAGGCAACAGGGCAGTAGGCATTATGGAAAAAATATGGACATTGAAAGTAAGCAGTTTTCTTGGTTTGGCTATCTCTTTCTAGCCAGGTTATCCTGGGCAAGGTTTTTTTTTTTTTTTTTTTGAGAAGAGTCTCGCTTTGTTGAGTCTCGCTACAGTGAGTGCCCTGGCGTCAGCCTAGCTCACAGCAACCTCAAACTTCTGGGCTTAAGCGATACTACTGCCTCAGCCTCTCAAGTAGCTGGGACTACAGGCATGCGCCACCATGCCCGGCTAATTTTTTCTATATATATTTTAGTTGGCCAGATAATGTCTTTCTATTTTTAGTAGAGACGGGGGTCTCGGCTCTTGCTCAGGCTGGTCTCGAACTCCTGACCTTGAGCGATCCACCTGCCTTGGCCTCCCAGAGTGCTAGGATTACAGGCGTGAGCCACCACGCCCAGCCAGGGCAAGTTTTTAAATCCTCTTTGAGCCTCAGTTTCATTATTTGTAAAACAGAAGTTATAATACTTACCTACAAAGTTTGTTTTACAAACTAAATGGGAGTAGGTGCCAGGCATGTAGTAAGTGCTTAACTAATTTATAAATCTATCAATAAATGTTGTTGACCAAGTTTTCCTCTACATCAGTGGTTCTCAAACTTCAATATGCATATCACTTAGGATACTTGTCTAAAGAACATATTTTTAGGCTCCACCCCCAGAAATTCTCTTTCTATCCGTTTGGAATGGAGCCTGGGAATCTGTATTTCAAGGTGATTATGTTACTGGTAGTCTGTGAACCATACTTCCAGAAACGCTGTCCTACAATCTCAGAGAATAAAAAGAGGGAAAATTTTTCCCATTACTAATATGCCATAAAACTCTATAGCATGCAGATGCAAAATTAATGAGATCCAAATATTGAATGATTCTATTTTCAAGATGATTATGGAGTTCTTACCTACTTAAAGGAACTAGAATCATCCTAAGGCTACCATTTTATCCTTTTACCACTCATAATATGGATGAATGTGTGTAAACATCTCTTCCTTGGAGTCATCTTGACCCCTTCAAGAGATCTCTCTCTCCTCTGGACCTTGGTACTTAATTATCTGCCCCTGGGAGTGTTGATGGACGTTATCATTTCAATCTTGCGTTGTTATTTTCCATTTCATTTATGTCTTATCTCCCCAACTGGACTTTAAGGCAGGGACCAATGTCTTTTATTGTTCTATATCCTCCACAAGTATCCTATAAAGCCTTTGTACATGATATGTGTTTCATAAATATATTTGAATGAACGTAGATATATTGACCTGTAGGATAATACTCATTGATAAATTCTTCACCATTAGAGTGATTCAAAATTAGTTGTGAAAGGGTGAGTTATTAGGATTTTAGGCCTTAGAGTCAGAGCTGAGTGCAGATTTCAGGCCTATGTGAGTGCTGTGACCTGTCTGAGCTGATTTTCTCATTTGTAAAGTAGGAATACATTTACCTAGTAGGGCTGTTGTGGGAATTAAGTAAGACAGTATTCACAAGGCCCCTAGCAAAATGTCTAACACCTGTGGTTCTCTTTAAATGGCAGACGCTTACTATTATATCTAAAATATATAGAATATATATATAGAAATATATAGAATAATAGATAGAACTGCCATAGATATTTATCTTTAGATGTACAATAATAAACAACTGATTCTCTCCAAGCAAAGCTGATATTTTTTCTTCCTTTTTAAGGTCTAGAATTTTCAGCTTTAAGGAACAGATTGTCCAGAAGTTTGTATGGATTCCCTATGGAGATGGGAAAGGACACAAAGCAGCCATTTTTCCAGTCCCAAGCTTTCACACAGAGTAGTACAATCAGGGTTTAAGTTTATGCTTCACAGACCTCCTCTGTTCATGGCCATGTTTATCGTAACTTTTCTCCTATTACTGGTGGAGCAAGAAGCACCCAGAATAAAGAATCTGCATCCTACCTGACATGAGAGGCAGGAGCTTCCAGCTTTTTCATAGTACAGATAGGAGATTGACCAGTCCCAGGACGGAGACAGACATTGGGATCTGCCGTACAGGGATGCTGTGAGAGGGAGGATCACAAGGTTGACATTCTGGGTTTGCTTACGCCTTTAAGGCAGTGGTCCCCAACCTTTTTGGCACCAGGGACCGTTTTCATGGAAGACAATTTTTCCACAGACAGTGGGCGGGAGGGTTTTGGGATGATTCAAGAGCATTACATTTATTGTGTACTTTATTTCTATTATCATTACATTGTATTGTATAATGAAATAATTATACAACTCAGCATAGGTTGGGGACCCCTGCTTTAAAGCATTGCCGGTTTAGTATCAGAGCTTCTATGCTTTGAAGGAAATAATGTATACAATTACTGCATAAATATCATAATTAAAGCTTTATTTCTAAAGGCAAAAAATTGAGACAACTGAGTGTTTTGGAATAAGGAGGATAGTGGTTAAACCATGATATATTCACTTGATAGAATGTTAAGCAGTCATTTAAAATGTTTACTTAGACATGGAATAATGTGGGAAAATGTAATAATGTGGAAAATGCTTCTGAATACATTTAAAGTAAAAAACAGGATAAAATTTAGTTTAGGCTCAGGGCTCAGAGCTTTCTTTAACTCAGGGGCGATGCAGAGCCTTCCTGGTCCTCCCTGCTTCCTACAATAGCCAATAAAAAGCCTGTATTTAGGTGGTGGGATTGTGACATCATCAATGATCCAGCCAATCTCCCTAAGGATTATTTGCATAGTTTACTCCTCCAAATGCAACAGAACTCAATTTCTTTTAAGGAGCACATTGAGTGGAAGTGGTGATCTCTAACAGAAAGGGAAGAGAATTACATTAACAAAAGAATATTTTTAATGATATTGCTGTTAAAATGCAGTGATCAAAATTATTGTATCTCGTCCCTCTAGAGAGTACTTTTTATCTTCTAAGCACTCTATTCAGTATATTAATCTTAAAATAGCTCTCTGACAACTACTTATCCATTTGATGTTTAAAATTTTTTTAAGTATTCCTATAGAGTAGGAAACAGAATTTTCTTGAATAATCTACAAACCTCTTCTTATTGGCAAAAAGAGAAGCCTTTTATTTCTCAAAACTAATTGCTTTTACAAAAAGAAAAAAAACAAAACAAAACCGTACTCTACACTTTGTTGATCTTGGCACTTTATCCTCTATCATGAAAGCTTCATCAATTTTCAAACTAAATGAACTGGGTGTTGACAGGGAGCAGGATTCCATAATCCTGCTCTTAATCCTCCTTGTTTATATACTGCCCAGTTTAGCAAATTTGATACTAGCAGGAGTGCTCTCTTTCATTAGTTTAACTGGGATTTCTGTTCACAAAAAGCAGTAAGCTTAGTGGGATAATTCTGCCTTTCTTATATGGCATACAGGGGCTTGGACAAGTTAATTATTTTTTACCAAGCACACGGGCTAAACATTTTCACATGCATTATCTACTTTCATCCTCACAATGACCATGTGAGGATAGATATTATTAGCCCCTACTTATAGATGAGAAAACCAAGAGTGAAAAAGGTTAAAGGAGTCAGTTGCCTGAGAAATTGCAGGAAGTAACAGAATCACAATTCTTGCATGTATTTTCTGACACCAAAACCAATGTTCTTTCCACTACACCATATTGACCTCCCAGCCAAACTTGTTTGGCAGTAGCATATTTATTCTATAATACAATATTCAGTGAAGTATTAGCTGATTTTACAAAGCACACCACAGACTTTTTTGTTGACCTGCATCACACCTTGCTAGATATGGCCACAATAGGAAGTTTGGCCATCAAGCTGTTATGTATATGATAATATAAAAATCAAACTTAACTCTAACTTCTATTTAGTAAACAAATGAGACATAATTCAAAATTATAATGCTCTCTGCTTTCTTAAAGGTTCACACCGAATCCCTCCCCTGTTCTTCAGCTCAGAGTCTGGTCATGAACATGTGTCAAGGTGTGCTTGTCATTTGCTGGCCACCACTTGCCACTCTAGACCTGCCCAGGGTCTGGGGGGCCTCTGCACCTCTCCGGGCCAAGTCAGGCCGGGGGCAGTATACTCCTCTGCCTTACATCTTGCACCATGGGAATCTGCCCCCACTGGTTCTGTCTAGTTCTGCCCACGGTCTACACTGGCACTCCGCCATCCCCTCACCATTGAAAATGCTAAATAAAAGCTTATAGCTTTGTGTTTCCACATTGTGCCCGATACTGTGTAGTGGATGTGGGGGGTGGTTCTACATTCCCAGCCCTTCCTAAATTCCTATCTTCTAAAAATGGAGCTGCCTAGTTTAGAAAGTAGCTGCTTGACTGAAGCAAATTCTTAACAAATTAGTCTCTTCCAGGATACACAGTAAAATGAGTGGTTGGAAAGGGAAGAAGGCAGAACGGAGTCAGGAAACTGCAGACTAGTGGGACTGCAGCGAGGCTAGAATGGCCTGACGGGTGTGAAAAAGATTGGCAAACTGTAAAATCCTTCAGAGAGCGTCACTGTGACTCACAGACGGCGTGGCCCCTTCACCACCGTCTACGCCAGTGGTTCGCAAACCTTAGCGTGTGTGGGAATTACCTGGACGGCCTGTCAAAACACAGATTTCTTGGCCCACTACTTCTGATTCCGTGGGTCTGGTGTCCAAGAATTTGCATTTGTCTCACGTGTCCAGGTGATGCTGATGCTGCTGGTCTGAGGGCCACATGGTGAGAACCGCTGTTTGCTGGAGGAGCGAAGTCCATGGTAAGCACAGTAGGCATACAATAGGCACTCAAACGGGGTTGTCATTACTACTGCTCTCCGCATCTTGGTGACTCCAACATATGCTCTCTTCTGCTTTTCTAGACTACTCGGCGAGGTTTGGCTGCACTCCTTTTCTGCTCTTCTGTATACATCAGCCTGCCATTAATACCCCTTCTTCTTATTTAAAAGCTGCTTCAGTTTGCAAGGAAATCCCACATATGTTATTGTGTTTTAATAGGAAAGACTTTCCAATTTCTGAGCACAAAGCTAAGTAAAGCTCATATGAGAAATGTGCTTAAAGTAGGAAAAGGGGCCATGGGGTAGGAGAATACCCCTTCGCCTCAGCATCTGCAGCTCTGAATGGAGGCATAGGTTTGGGACTCAGACCAAGTATCCTAGAGGCGATCGGTGTCTCCCTTATGTAAATAATATGTGCTAAGTTAGAGCCCCCCCAAACCCAGTGATGATAAACATCCCTATTGCGCCTCCTCCCCGCCAAATAAGGCGAATGGGTGGGGGAGATCCCGGGGGAGCCTTCCCTGGGAAGGTCCCTGCCGCTGCCGCCGAAACCGCGTCTCGTACAGCCCACCGCCCCGCCCCTGCTCCGCAGCCAGCTCTCCGCAATGCAAAGACGCAGCAACATCGCCCTCCAGACCTCTCCCGGGGGATCGCACAGTGCAACCAACCCTAAAAACGTGGCCGCACGACGCCCCTTCAGCCCTGCGGCCTTCCCATTGGCCGGCTGCCGCTGTCACTCGCTCCGTGCCTCGCCTTCCCCCTCCCGGGCGGAGGTAGCCGGGCGGGGTAGGTTGCGCGCTCGCGGCGGGCTCGGGCCGCGGCCGCGGCTTTGCAGCAGGCAGCGCGGCGAGCGGGGATCGGGGCGCGCGGGCGGGGAGGGGGCCGGGCGCGCTGCGGGCTCCGCGGCCAGCCCATGCGGGGCGGGGGCCCGCGGCAGGGCCCGGGGCCACAGCCGGCGCCGAGGGCAGCCGACGAGGACCTGCCCGGCCGGCTGCCCCGTGCCCTGCCTCGCCCAGCAGCTCGGCCCGCCAGGAGGGATGCGCCGTGCCGCCCTGCTCTCCTCCGCCTTGCCCATGCCCTGAAGCAGAAAGTTTGGGGGCCGGGGGTTGTCTCCCTCGTCCCTCCTCCAATGACTGCCCAAGGACTCCTGCTGCCCAGCCTCGACTGTGACCTGCCTTCGCCCCCCAGGTCGTAATGAACTATTCCAAGCTGTAATCAAGGCTCTCCCTCCTCGCCCCTCCCTCACTCTCCTTTAAAAATCTTTTTTTTT
Source organism: Varecia variegata (assembly GCA_028533085.1). Classification (NCBI taxonomy): domain Eukaryota; kingdom Metazoa; phylum Chordata; class Mammalia; order Primates; family Lemuridae; genus Varecia; species Varecia variegata. The sequence goes on along the minus strand of CM052450.1, from coordinate 20,158,716 downwards.
TTTTAACTCAAGAAATTGTGATCTGCCGACTCCCTTTCTTGTGAATGATTTAGACCCCAGGCCTCATTTCTGAGTGTAAGAGGGGGTGCGGTCTCCCCCAAGACGGTGCGCTGGAAGGACAGATTCCCCTTGGCGACCCACATACACCATGAAGAGGTGTAAATCGGACGAGCTGCAGCAACAACAGGGCGAGGAGGATGGAGCTGGGCTGGAAGATGCCGCTTGCCACCTGCCGGGCGCGGACCTCCGGCCTGGGGAGGCCACGGGTGCTAACTCTGCTGGCGGGCCAACTTCAGATGCCGGCGCTGCCGCGGCGCCCAACCCAGGTCCCCGAAGCAAGCCTCCTGATTTAAAGGTGAGCGCAGACCATCCCTTGGCAAGCCCAGCCTCCGACTTGTCTTGCGCCACCGGGCGCAGAAGTGCTTTACCAGGATACAAGTGATGGGAGAAGCCAGGCAGAGGTCAGAGAGGATGAGCGGATGCTCGGCTAGAACCCTGGGGGGACGTCAGGTACTGTTTGTGCCTCTGTCTTTCAGCTCCATTCCAGGCCTCTGTGTTTGTTCCCCATTATTCAGCAGACGTTCTAGTGACTCACCCAGCTGAGATTGTTTGAATAATGTGTATGAAGTGCTATTCGCAGACAAAGGGCTGGGGAAATCCAAGATGCTAACTAAAAAGTTGACATCACTTTCCCTCCTGTAGGATGGCAGGGGAAGAAAATTGCAGAGTTGGGAGGCCAGGCGGGTGACCATTGGTTTCATTTGCTCAATTAGTCTCCTTCCATTGGGATCTTCCTGGATGAAGCTCAGTTTGTCCATCTGCGAAAGGGGGCTGTGGATTTCTTGCCATTAGGTGGAGCCAGAGGTTAAGCTAGTGCTTGGAGATCGCTGCCTGCCTGCTGAACCAACCCCCAGGGTGGAGGATTGACAGGTGGCTGAGCAGAGCTCAGGCTGTTTTGGGGCCTCGGTTCAAGTTGCACACACGCTGAGCCGGCAGCTAGAACCAGAATCGGAGAGGACTGTTCACATGGAGCTGTTTATTTTCCGGCCTGAGGTTGCTGAGACAATTGGCAAGCTGTATTGAATATATCTCAGTATCAATTAAAACAGCAGCTGGGATAAATAATGCACCTTTGCTGGAGCTGCCCCAGAGACTGCGGGCTCAGGCTTCTCAAGGCAGCTCACCGCGGGGCTGAGCGAGATGTCAGCCCTAGGAAGGAACTTAGATGCCTTGGAGATTGATGCCTCAGGGGAATTCTCTCCAGAGAGGGTGCAGGGTCTGGGCTAGGGGAACGGAAAGGACTCCCTTACGCTAAATAAAACCTGTATTCTATGGCAGCAGCCACAAAGGAGCTCACCAGAATAAGCCAATGACATTCCTCATTTGGCCTGAGCGGCTCAGAGTCAGGAAGTCAGAGCGCAGGTGAGTGTGTGTGCTCTTACCTGTGTGTGTTACCTGTCTGTGTTCCTTGGGGAGGGGTGAAAAGGTGGGGGAGCAGCTAGGTCCTTGTTGTGTGTACTTTAAAAAATTTGTAGTAGTTATTCAAATCTGATCTCTGGTTCTGCTGCTGTCCTCTCAGAGGTCCGTGGCTAGCCGTATGTCTAAAGAGGCATTGTGCTGGATAGGCTCTGCACAGGAAGCTTACACTTTGGTCAGGCCCAGGGAGTCCTTGGTGTCTATCAGCTGTCACCCCCGAGTCCACCCCATGTGGTCAGGAGGTGTGGTTCCTGTTTTTAGTGAGATGGTTTGGGAAAAGGGGTCCCCTTAATGCCGTTGTGGGAAGCAAGCCTTCTGCTGCAGACTCCAGCCTCATTCTGAGTTGGTCCGGATGAGCCTGGCCAGCCAGCAATCCTGATTCTTTGCCCAGGTGGGACCTTCACCTGAGTCCACGAGAGGCAGCCTTGGAAATCCCTCACCCTCTAGCTCAGACCAGCAGTGGAGACAGCTGGCTGCGTTCATTTCCCCAGCTGCCTTCACGAGGGACAGTGGGCTGGTCGTGTTGGGGGCTGCAGTGTCTTTGTCTCCGTAGATAAAGCTGCCTTAAGCTCCTTCATTCCCACCCTCCTCTATCATCTGTCTCTCTTTTTTGGTGATGCCCTCATTCTGGCCAGGGGCAGATAGCAACAACTCCACCCTTGGTATTAACTGCTGAACTTCTCTCAACCAGAATTGAAATCAGGCAGAAGAAAAGGAGACTCTCCCCATCCTCCCCCAACCCCCCC